>PVIA01002904.1:0-189258 GCA_004024845.1 Tonatia bakeri | reverse complement strand
TGGGTGTCTTAAGGGACTTTAAGATTTTTTGGGGATTTTGGTAAAAAATATTAGGTCACTGCCTTATATTTTGTATAGCACAAAATAAACGTTTTCCTTTCCTTTTCACCAATCTCTGGCATTGAGAGATATCTTTCCTATATGGCGGCGGACAAGACGGACCCGAATTTCTTTCAGTAAGAGCATCACCGTCCCGGGCTCCCGGGGCTCCCGGGCCCCTTTGCTTGTTTGGGTCCTCTTCCTCCTCCCTTTTGCTCTGTAACAGGTGGTTTCTATGGCTCTGGGCTTCTTTTTTACCTCTGGGAATCGCAGTTGAGATTTGTGCTGAAATCCACAGGACTCTAGACCAGGGTCCCCACCTTGGCCTCCCAGTTGCTCTCCCTAAAAGCCCTAGCATCTCCTCAGATGGAGCAAATGCCAGAACCATGAGGGGTGTCTGCCTGGTGTGAACAGACCTTCTGGACTGAGGTGCAGAACACCAGCATTTGGGCGGTTGGCAAACCCTTAAGCTTGAAGAGTCAGTTCCTCATCTGAAATATTAGGTTAATTATAATGCACTGTACTCATTCAATGTTTCTTAAGGATCAAAATTTATCTATGAAATCTTTTTATAAACTCTAAAGAGCTGTAGATTTCAGGTCTCATTGCTATAGGCTGCTTTCACTTTAAAAGGTGTACCTTTTTCAAGCAAACATATTCTTTTTCCTCCCCCTCCTCTCTTCCCCATCTTCCTATACTCCAGCAGCTGAATATGAAAACAACCTTTGTCAATTGTGCGGGTGTCTCTGAGGCCCATTAGATCTTTGTTTTCCTCCTTTTAATTTTTTTCTTTCCCCTCTGGGGCTGATGAATTATTAATATCTTCAAAATAATTTCAGAAGCCAGTCTCTCAGGAGAACAGGGGACCATGTGGCTTCCTGATGAGCTCCCACCCCTTCCCATGGCACCCCCAGCCCAGCGCCTCCACCCCGTTGCCCAGCCCTGAGGCCATCACACATGTCTGTGGGCTACTGCGATGCTTCTCATGGACATGCCATTTTCATCTGCACCATGAGGACCTCAGGACCATTAGAGGACCCTGCAGCCACGGAAGAACTGAGGAGAGAAAGGAGAGGGGACGGAGCCTTTATAAGAAGCCTGCACATCTTTGCAGAGACTTGCAGAATGGGTGCTGGGGGAGGGTGGTGACAGGATAGTGTAATAACTGGGTGGATCCTGAGCCAGGGAGCTGCTGAGACTGTCAGGTGAGAGCGAGGTGGCAGCCCATCAGATGGTTTTACTTTGAAAGGCAACACAATAAAGCCATGCAAAGCACACCACGTGGCAGAGCTTGAAGAGGAAAGAATCTGAAGACTGAAGACCTGGGTTCAAATTCCTGCAGCCCTGATGTTCGCAGATGGGGCAACCAATGGCACAGGCTCTAGAGTCCTGTTAAAATCTCAGCACAACTTTGTAGCTGTGTCGACTTGGGCAAGTCACATGAATTACCTGTGTGAACATGGTCGTCTTCAGTGCACTGAAGAGGGTGACAGGCCCCTCAGTGGTGGGAGAAGACTGATGGGGTTATCCACATGGAGGGCATGCATAGTGCCTGGCTGGAAGGAAGGGTCCAATCCAAATTAGCTGTTGTCACTACTAGCGTGTGCCTCCAGCACATTACTTGATATATCTGCTAGCTGGCCTTTCCTTATTTGTAAAGTGGGAATGAGGGTGGTAAAAATGCCTAAGATCCTTTTCCAAAGGCCATTGTTTAAAGTTTAAATGAGAAAACAGAAGGAGAGGGCTTGCTCACTGGGCCTGGTCCCCAGAGAATGGCCAGAACACTTACATCCTAGAGCACAGGTGGCAAACACAAAGCCTGAGGACCGAATCCGGCCCTCCACCTTGTTTTATCCAGCCTGGCACCTTGTTTCTACTCAGCAGCAGTGATGCGCTCCTTGACCCTAATTAAGGAGTAGTTACATTTATACAGTCTGAAAATTACATTCCGCCCTTTGAAGGCAACTCAAGCCTAATGTGGCCCCTGGTGAAAATGAGTTTGACACCCCTGGGACCTAGAAGGACTGGCTTTGGCTCCACAGGCGGATGCTCTGCTGTAGGCGGGGCTGGAGTTCTTTTAGAAAACAAGTTCTAGATGGCGATTTTGCCCAGTGCTGCATAGCAGAACTTTGGTCGACTTCAGCATTGCAGTTACATAGGCTCAGTGGCTTCCTCTCTCCCGGCGTGACCACCGTCACTGCCCCCAAGGTGGTTCTACTTTGATTTCCCCAGACAAGCCTCCTCTGAGCAGTCCAGTTTGCAATCCAGATGGCATGTCTACCATTCACACCCAAGGATTACCAAGCGCACAGGATGTACCCATGGCAGCCTCAAAGGTCTCCTGTCCAGTCACAGGAGAAACAGGCAGGTGCTTCGGAGAACAGATATTACCACCCACACCTGCAAGATACTCTAATAACCTAATGCACAGACACCCACAGCTCATTATTAAACTGAAAACTGGTCTCTATTCCCTCAGTGACAGCAGCAAAAGTGGGGATGGGGACTCGGCATTTGGAAGGGCAATTGGCCTATCAGTAACAAACTGAAAAGCTGGGGGGATGAAAGAGAGGAGACAAGTTTTATGTCATTTTTGCAAGTAAATGAACATTGCTATACTTGAAGTGGAAAAGACAGGAGTTGCCTGGGGCCTGCCTTCACCTTGGCTCAAAGAGGAGGGCTGGGAAGGGTAGAAAATGGAACTCATAGGGGGAAATATTAGTTTTATGCTGCAATGTCAAAGTAGGAGATTTTTTATATATGCAAATTAGGGTTCATCTGAGTTTCCTGTAGCATCTGCTCCAAATGTTATCATGATCAATTCTTAATTTATGTTGCCCCATTTGCAAATATCATAATGCATAGCGAAATTAAGATGAACAAACCACAAAACCTACACAGCAGGTCTTCAGAGGAGAAGAGCCATCCACTCAGATGGTTAAAATGCTAAATAGAATTCTGGTGGCGTCTGGTCGCACTGCTTTTCCTAGTTCAGAGAGCAGGTGAATTGTGGTCCTCAGGGACAGAGAATAACACAGCTGGTGGTGGATGAGGGATTTTTTCTTCTTCCCTCCTCCACCCCATCTTCTTATTCTCTCTTAGTCTCAGGACCAAAGGCACCAGGCTGCTCAATTAATCAGGATCCTAAGTCCTGAATCTTGGTGGCTGCCTCTGCTGCATCGTCCTGCAAAGCCTTCCCTTTCTGCCGCCGCCCCCCGCCCCGTCATTCTCTGCAGTTCCCCAGGTGCTGGGCTGCTCCCATACTTTGAGTCAGAAGCTGAGTTGTGTTCTTGTCAAAGCCAGTGCTTACTGCCTGTCTGACCTTGGACAAGTCCTTTAATCCCTGCACCTTGGCTCTGCCATTTGTGGTTCTGGGACACCAGACCTGCCTCCCATTTCCACCTCCAAAGTGTCATGGGGACAGAATGAGGACTTAGGGTTTCCTTGTCCCCAGATGTTTGAGTCTTTGCCTCACCACCTCTCTCTCCTCTAGGCCTGGAGGAAAGATCTCCTTGAGAGGTAGGCAGAGCTTCCAAACCAGTGCCCAAGGCTATGAAACAAGCAACAACCTGCAGGAATTCCCCCTCCTCATTGTCAGGGGTGGGTGGAGTGAAGCCACCCCTTTTACTTACCACAGTAGTGGAGAGGAGAGGGATCCACAGGGCTTCCCTCACAGCTCCTTACCTCCAGTTAAGCATTCTCTTTATCCTATTAGTTATGTGGTCAATGTTGAGAAGAGGGTCTCTTAGCTGGCTGAGCAGGAGATGGAATTGAAATTCCCAGTGAACCTCCTAAAGAAAAGAGGGAAATGGGACCCTTGGTTCTTAACATTTTGAGGAGTCTACTTAATTTATTCCTAAGAGACAGTTAGTTTGGGGATGGACCATGGCGAAGCTGACAACTTGGTTCTCTGATGCTCACAGGGTGGGATTCTCAGCTTTAACACTGTCTGTCTTCCCTGCCTGCTATATGCCCATCAGACAGGTAACTCAAGGTGGGAGCAGGAGACAGGAAAGAAGAAAGCATTTGCTGAGTGACTACTGTGGGACAGGTAGGGAGCTGGATGATTTTGATTTAAAAGTGATCATCATTCCATTTTTGCAGAAGAGTGGAGGTTATAAACTGGTGGAGTATGCACAGCTGATAAATAATGGGGTGTTAGACTGTGAATTCCTCAAGGGAAGGGGTTTTATACAGTTTTGTAAAATCAGAACTTGCCTGCCATGGAGCCTGGCACTTGTAGGCACTCACTGATTTAAAAAGAAAGGAAGGAGGAAGGAAGGATAGAAGGAAGGGAGGGGGGAGGAGGAAATAGTGAGCTGGCATTACACTAATTACATTAACATTAGTTGAACCCCTAGAAAGTATCAGACAAACTACCTGATCAGCTAAACACGGTACCTTATTTAACTTCCATAAATCCATCCCACATGAGCATTATCACCCCTGTTTACAAACCCATGCTTAATAGCAAGTGTCCAAGTAAATACATTTTAAAATCATGATTGACCTTTATCCTGCTCAAGGGATGGGCTCTTCATCTTTTAAAGCAGGTGGGCATTTCTCATCTACCCATGCACTTCAAGTTACCCCCGCTTTTTTCCAGGTGCTAACTTGGCCAGTTATTGCTCAGCCTAGATTTAGTCTCATCTAAACCTCATCCTCTAGCATAGGTGGACAACTGAGAACGATCTGATAACTCCTCAAATGTCCTAAGACCTGCTACTGCTGCCATGGTCTTCTGCCACCTGCCTCTCTCCCTTCTTAATAGTCTTCAGGCTCTTTTCCCTCTGTGCCTTGTCAGAGGTTCGGAAGACAGAAGCCACCTATGTAAATGGCACAGTGAGTCAGGCATAAGGGTTGTAACCTCAGACACAAAAACATCCCTCTAACAAGCTATTTTGAAGTTCAAGTGGGAGAGTAGCTGGGAAGCCTTGACACTCAGGGATTGGGACTCATGCCCTATTGCTGACTGAGAGAGTTCTGTTCTTTTAATATTTGATGGGGCTGCCTTGGAGACGTTTATTTAAGTATGCCTTGTTCATTGAGCTCCTACCAAGGAGAAACATGCTGGGGGAGGCACTGCCGCCTCCCGGCACTCAGCAGAGGTCAGGAGGGGATGGCTGACAAATTGGACAGCTCTTTTTAGAAATTTAACCTCAAATGTGATTTTTTTTTCACCTCCTATCTATACTGAATTCTGGCTCTAGCCCAGTTACATTACTAGGGAGTCCTCTGGTTTTGCAGGAGACCAACAAGAGAGCAAGATAAAGCAATGGGGTGAAAAATCTCATCACTGTAATTGACCACAGCTTCTCCTTCCTGGAGCTCGTGGCATCTTATCTAGAGGTCAGCTCATTCATCATCCCTGTGGCCTTATCAAGCAGGCCACTATTGGGTATCATTGCCCTGTTTCTCTGTCATGCAGCCAGATCCCCAGCAAAGCTGAGTGACAGGTCTGGCAGTGTACAGCCCGTGAACGGTCAGACTGCAGTAAAGCTCTCAGCTCAGAGAACGTTAGTCCACTGCGTCAATCTTGGATCCATACCAGCAGTCCTTAATGGGACTAATAAAACAGCCTCACAGCACTGCCATCATTAGAATTGTACACGCACACCTTAATAATTTGTAAGGTATTTACTAATGTTATGTAGTCTTGTTCTTCTTTTTGCAGAAGCCTCTACCTTCTTGGGGTCTAGGAGAACCAACACATTGACATTTGTAATGGTCAGAAAATTAAGGTGTTGAACTCAGTATTGATTCCCTTCATTCTTTTCATTCATCTGTATTCTAAACCTAACTCTTTATAAATTGCAATAAGTTACATGGGAAGCTGTTAAACCTGGGGGTGGGGCACCCAGTAAGACTCTGTTCCTGTTCCAGTTGGTTAGGCTACCAGAGATGAGCTGTGATGTACAGGGATGCTAGAGGAGGCAGAATGTCCCCTGGAATCAACATTCTCCATGAAAGGACAGGCTTCTCCTGGTAGTGTACCAGCCAACCATTGGAGGGAAGGTCCCTCAACAATGGTAGGTCACTATCTGTTAGTAGCATTCAAACTTAATCTGCTCTTTAGGGAGAAAAAAAACCCCACAAACATAGGTTGTTTTTTATTTTCTAATTAATTTCGTAAGAGCTCCTTCAAAATTTTGCCATTTATGGAAACTCCCAAATCCATCTCTGTCCCCCTATTTTCAGCCAAGACTCTTGCAGGAAAAAATTCAACCCAACTAATACGAATTGAGTCTCCTTGTTTCCCCCCACTTTCTTAATGGTATCTTTCTCCTCCTTGTCACTGTGGTTCCAACCCTTAGAATTTTTATACACTTTCCCTCTTTCACCCCCACATTCAGTCAGCAACACAGCCTGCCTGTCTCTCAGCTCAGACCCGTCTTGGTCTCCAGCCAAGAGCATGGTCCTACCTCAGAGCTTCATGTCCGTGCCTCATGTTCTAATCAGTCTTCCTATGTCCAGGCCCTTCCTTACCCAATGGATCTTTTGCATTGTCTTCAGAGTTAGCTTTTTAAAATACAGGGGTTTTTTGTTTGTTTGTTTGCTTACTTGTTTGTTTGTTTTCCCCCAAATACTCCTATGCTCACCAGCTTTCAATGGCACCTTATTGCATTTACAACAAAACATAAACACTTAAGCCTCACATTTAAAACCCTCAACGACGTGACCCCACCAAACTATTTGGTCTTCTTTCCAGCAGAAGTTTTTCTCCACTTCTATACCTATTTTTTCTGCTGATCAATTTAACAGTTACCTTTCTCTGGTTTATAATTAAAACATTACATTTTACTCTAAGCTCTTTTCCTAGCTTCTCCTTCCATAATTACCAATCAACATTATATCTAGCTTACACAGCTTAAGTAAATCCCATCTCTCTTAAATATCGTATCATATATACCACCACCCCTGACCCTGACAAAGAATGTCTTTCCCTTGCATTCTCATAGCACTGTGTAATTCTAGTGTTCCACTCATCATTAATCATTGTCAGCCTTAGAGTTATTAGAAATAGATATCCCTGTGTCTCCTATTTCTTTCACAGATATTGATATAAAAAATTCTGATCACTCTTTGTTTTCTCCCAAAGAATTAGGCAACCATATTTTAGGAGTCCCAGATATATTTGTTAAAATGAATTCTCACTTGATCTTACCTTTAATTCCTGCTAATTCCCATAGGCTACCCAAAGACTTCATTCCCATCTGATTCCCAGTTGTTGCTAATAGCCCAGGATTTTTCTTGCCTAGATACCCAAGAAGTAGCTGTTTCCTGCTTCCCAGAAACTTGAATTTATTCACTACTTTGTTTTTCTAACTCCTCTTTGTCTCTCCTCCAGATCTCTTTGTATTGTTTTTGATTTATTCCTTAAATTTGAACTCAAGCTCCTATTATTTTTATTAGAAAATGATAGAAGCTTCTCTTATCTACCTGTTAGGTAAGAGTTACCTTTCTCTGGTTTACAATTAAGATATTACATGCAAAAATTAGCTGCAGTTGTTAGAATATAGATACTTGACTCTTTGTCGCAGTCCATTTGAAATAAGATGTGATGTCAGTGGATATATATACATCCATCAAAAAAAAGACCACGGTCAAATCATCCAGTCAAATTTTCCTTCAGTGAGTGTGTATCAAGCTGTGCTGGGGTGTGTAGGAAAGTACAGCAGGCGGCTTCCCTGGCTTCACAGGTAGGGAACTCTTGGCAGACCCACGCATATCAAACCCATTCTCACTCGCCATAGCTTCTGAATTTGGAGGCATTTGAAACTGATACACCAGGCCCCTGAAAGGACACTCAGAACAGCTGAGAGAGGTAAAAAGGTAACTCTCCAGGGGAAAGGGCTCCATGTTGCTTGCTGGCATTGCCATGTTTCTCCCTCTGGGCAGGAGCCAGGCTCTACGCAGGACTCCTAGCAGGCAGGTGGGAGGGAGAGTGATGGTCAGAGGCAGGGTACATCCTTATGAATCCCTGGCAGCCAGCCAAGGACAAGAGCACAGTGAGGCAGAGATGGGCTGTTGTTTCTTCCTGTTTCTTCTGCGACTGAAATGCCCATCATTCAAGGAAGGGGAAGTTAGACCTCCTTACTTTCCCATCTTGAAACTCCCCTCTAAGTCCTCTCTTCAGAAGAGAGAGCAAGACAAGACCCGAAGTGGCAAGCAGACCCTGACTAAGTGGCATCTCTTTACTTCCAGATTAAAACAAGAGTCAGACAAAATGGCATGTGCTCAAGGACCGGCACAAGCTCTCTTCCATTTCCACGTAGCAGAGGCTCAAGAGTCCTCTGCCTTCCTCTGTCCTCACTCTTCCTGCCTCTCAGAAAGAGCAAGGTGGTTCAAAACACTCATGTGCTGTGGGAACCACAGAAATGGAGTGTGTCGGTCTGTGGACAAAGTTTTATAACAATAGTACTGAACAATAATTTTTATACTTATAATGTGGTCAAGTAGAAAGATAAATAGTCAATGTATCCAAAAGTCCCAGCTGCTAATTTAAAGATTTAGAATAGGCCAAGCAAACATTCCTTTCTTCATTAAAAAATGACATAATCAGCACTGGCTGGTGTAGCTGGTTTGAATGTGGGCCTGGGATCCAAAGGATCACTGGTTTGATTCCCAGTCAGGGCACATGCCTGGGTTGCTGGCCAGGTTCCCATTAGGGGGTGCTCAAGAGGCAACCACACATTAATGTTTCTCTCCTCTTTTTCCTTCCCTTCCCCTCTCTCTAAAATTAAATAAATTTTAAAAAATGACGTGATCAAAATTATTATTTTTTTACCCCAGGTTTGCTCTGGGGCTTACTGAGATAAGATATGGGGAATGCTTTGAACAGTGTGTTAATCTAAACAATTCTAAGTGTTATAGCAAACAGCACATAGATCTTAGTACTTCAAATAACAAGTTGTCTTTCCTTTTCCCACGTCACAAGCCTTTGTGGGTCTCTACTCCGGGCAGTCATTCTGGGACTCAATATTTCCTCCTGCTTAGGCTCTGCCATCCTCCAACCTTCTGCTTCAACCTTGTGCTGGTATCCCTGCCCCAGAAACCAGAAGCCCGGGGGTGTGGCCTCACCACCCAGTTCTCAGAGAACTAATGATCGTGCTCTGCCTAAGGGCAAGCCCGGCATGAAACATGGTTTGTGTGAGCCCAGAAGGAGAAACAGGTCTGGTGGCCAGTCCCTGGCCCAGTCACTGTAGGTAGCTACTCAAATGTCATTTGTCATTCTCTCTGCCAAACAGAATGGTTGGGGTACTTCCTCCTCATGACATCTGTCCAAGATCAGCTGTGCTCTGCAATCGGACTGATTGAGGAAGGCCCCTTACCTGGAGCACCTACATCACATGTGGCAAACACAAGGCCCATGGGCTGAATCCGGCCCTCCACCTTGTTTTATCTGGCCCAGCACCTTGTTTCTACCCAGTGGCAGCCCTGAGCTCTTGCTTAGCTGTTAAGAAGTAGTTATATTTACATAATCCTAAAATTACATTCGGCCCTTTGAAGGCAACTGAGAGGTTCATGTGGCCCCCCGTTGAAAATGAGTTGGACACCCCTGCCCTAGATATTCAGTACACATACACATCCTGGCTGACTGTTCTTGAGGCATGTGGTCTCTGATCATGCGTGAGGATAATTCCAGCAACAGGGGCTGGGGCTGCTAGGCATAGTTACTTCCACATGGAAGTGGGTACCGTTCAGGAATGGGAAAAAGCCTCCAGTGGTCCCTGCCCAGATTCTGTCACATAGAAGCCGTGGAAGAAAAGGCTTGAATGTTGTCCTGAAACCACCAGAATGCTGTTACCTGTCAACTGCTGCCTCTATGACAGGCCTACCCACTCATAGACCCTCCTTTCTCTCCTATGTGTCCCCTCTACGTCTTTGTCTTACTTTCCAGACCTTCATGTTTCAACAGAGACAGGCACCTTATTCATTTTTGCTTAACAAATATTTTTGAGAACCTGTTGTATGACATGTACTGCCAGGGCTACAGATATGAATAAGATCAAGCCTCAGAATTCTATAGCCGTACAGTCTAGGGAGGAAAACAAGAAACAGAAGACAGGAAGAAGTTAGTATTGAGTCAGCAATACTCACAAAAATGCAAAAAGAGGTCAGAGGAGTTCAAAGAAGTTACAGCTGGGGCATCAGCACAGTGTTGAATGGGTTTCAGCTCCATTCTGAAGCTGTATAGACTTGCAAAAGTAACGATAGCATGGACGAGGGTCTGGGGAGCAGGACATCAATCATTTTGAGCAGAGCAAAGTAAAGATGAAATAGTAGGGAGTGCACTGTGGGAAGACACTGAGGACCAGGCTACAGAGTTTTGGTTTTATTTATTAAGCATTTGGGAACTTTTTGTGGTTTTAGAGTAGTGAAGTTATATTGCCACAACAACATGTTATCAGAATTATTTTTTTTGCTTTTTGGTAGAAGGCATGATGGGTTGGAATAAAGGCAAAACTAGAGGAAAGCAAATAATATTAATAGCTACTAATTGAGAACTTCTTCAACAGTGAGAATTTAAACTTATCAACAACTTTACGTGGCATATGTTATTATTATTTTATTTAGTTGATCAGATAAATTCAGAGTTTAGACTCTAACTAAGCAAGTCCATGCCGTTAGATACTAGGAACATGGCATAATAACAATGACAACTTGAAAGTCATTTGTTGGTCATGAGAATACAAGGAAAGATGAACGAGGCAGACATTGTACAGAAAGAACAGATTAGACTTGTTGATAGGCTGTATATAGGGGCTAAAGGGAAGGTAAAGTATTTATCCAAATTTTCATCCTGGGTAATTCTAGGAAAAAGTATTGTTAAAAAATTAAGGGGAACCCATGTGAGAGAGAAGGCGAAGGTAACCTAAGCTTCAGATATTTGGATTTCAAATGAGAGTGAATGAAGATAGCATCTATGTTGTTGGTTCAGGGTAGTAATTTATCCTCTTCCAGGAGAGAAAGCAGATTTCAAAAAGAAACACCCAGGGACAGTATCCAGGAGGCACTGGAAATGTGGGTTCAGTAAAAGGTATGCAAGGCATTTATGTAGGGTAGCAAGGAAGAAGGTGGAGTGGTAGGGCTTTAGAGGGTGGAGAAAAGCCAGGGTAATCCTTGTCCAGCGAGGACCCAAGAGTGTGAAGCATTGAAGACCATTTTGTTCAGTAACTTTCAGATGCTTGTTGAAAACAGTTCTGTACACACAGGGAGGATCCAGGCCAAGGGGAATGGGAGAGCAAGAGAAAGAGAGAGAGCAGAGAGTGTGTGTATCCTGGGGATGGGTCTGGGAGCAGGAGTAAAGAGTGCCAATTGAGAAATGTGTCATGGATGGATAAGATTTCAGAAGAACCTTCTCTCCCTGATCCTTCCCCTCATGGACTACAATCAGGGTATCATAACTTCTTGAGGCAATCTCTCCCACATTCACACACTCTCACTCTGAATTCATTTCCCCCCTTTTCTTCTTCTTGCTAAAGACTCCCAGTCACCTCAGGATCATCAGACTTAATCCCTTTTCTTTTTAAAATATTATTTATTGATTTTAGAGAAAAGAAAGGAGAGACAGAGAGGAACATCAATTCATTGTTCCACTTAAAACTGATGTGTTCATTGGTTGACTCTTGTATGTGCCCTGACTGGGAATTAAACATGCAGCCTTGGTGTAGCGGGACGACACTATAACCATCTTGGCTTAGCTACCTGGCCAGGACCACACTGGATCTCTTTCATTTTCATCTGGGAAATGTAGAAGACTCATCACAAATGATCCAAGTGAGAAGAGTCTCAGGGACGCCCCTGCTCCAGGGAATCTTCAGTCCCACATTCACCTGGAAAATTAGACTTATTGGAGGTAGTGGTCCCAGTCTCCACAGCCTCTGAAATATGAAACCCCCATTAAAGAATATCAGTCTAATCTGCCTTACTTCTGATTAATCACCCCTATTTCAAAGCATCAGAGCCCGAATACATACAAGCCTACTTTTTTGCATCTATAGTTTCAATAAATACCTCTATAGTGCTTTCTGCAGGGGAGCATGTGTTCTGCTGGCACAGAGTATGTTGAATTCCAGCTCCACCACTCCCTGTTTAACATGAGGCAATCTCACCTGTACAATGGGGATGACAATAGAGTCCACCACATTGTGTTGATGTGAGGATTACATTAATTATCATATTTAAACACTTAGAACAATGTGTGGCTCACAGTCAGCCCATGAATGTGCTGGCCGTGATTATTGCTGTTGATGAGCTAGGCAAAGGTGAAACAGATACAGTTTCTGTCCTTAGTAAATCGTAGAAGGACAATGGTTTGTTTAATTGTTCTCACATTTTGCTTAATCATTAGTGTAACAGGACCATGATGAGAGTATTTCAGTTAACTTTAAGGGTTAAAATTATTTTTGAGCCAGTGGAGGACCCTGGCAATAATTTATAGTATTATACTTGGGAAAATGTTTACTGAGATCAGCACAATCAATAGACAAAATACCTATAAAATGCATCCTACTGTAAGTTAGGAAACACTTTCATGTACTTAATATTCAGGTCTGTTCCTTTGGTCAGAGAAGAAACTCCTAAGTGAGTGTGATACTCCTTGTAGATTTAAGAATGAGAAGAGACTTGCCCACCATTTGAGCACACTGGAGATAGTCAAGAGCTCTGGGAAGGCAAATTCATTACCTGGGTGTCTCCAGGAATGTCGTCTGGGAGGAAACCAAAAGGGTTCACACTGAGACGTGACTTTGGAGCCTTTACAATCTGTTGTGTCTACTAGGGTAGAGCGAGAGATGTTCTCATCAGTGGGAGACCTGTCTGTCCTTTGGGCTTGGGTAAGATTTGGAAGAATGACATAGAAGGCAAGTTGTGTATGCTGGAGTCACAAGCAGATTGCCCTCCTTTTCTGATGAAGACACTTGGTTTTGAGAGCTTAAGAAATGCTCTTCAAAACAGAGAAGCAAATCCTGGTTACCTGGTCACTGTAGAGGGGAGGGGATGTTGAGGGGAGTAGAAAATAGATTCCCAGAGTCTCCCCTTTCCGCACACGGCTATCTTCGTTGAACAGAGGCACCGCTACTTCCCTGAAAAGGACTTGTGTTTTAGCCTCTTGCTGTATGTAATTTGGTGTTTGCAAACCTAACCTCCCCAGACTATTTCCACTTTATCTGGAGGTCAATTTTCCTCTGTGCTTAAGAGCTGCCGATACTGAAAGAAAGTCATTTTCTGCTGAAGTGTGAAACTTTATCCTGATTGGAAAGGAGACAAATAGGAAATGACCACAGCATTTAGGTTCTTTTTCTCTGGCAAGAGATAGATGTTAAGTTGTAGTGAGCCTCACTGGAGACCAGGGCGTTGCCCTGCTAGACACACCCTTGACATCCAGAGTGGGCTTACAAGAGTGACATGACATAATAGCATGATGATACACCAAACTCAATGTTAGAAATCCCACAGATTCAACATGCCAGCACTGTATTGACCCTTATGAACTCCTCAACATTCCTTTTATTCATCAGTCAGCGTTTCTTAATTAAAACAAATAAAGAAGCAAGCAAGCAAACAATATCAACATATTCTTTACATGTAAAAGTATGCAATCTGTGTTGTTCTTCTTTGTGCCTAAGTTCTGGAATAAGGTAAACCTCAATTTTAAGTAGATTTAAAAATAAATGAATAAAATAAGTGCTGGCTGGTGTGGCTCAGTGGATTAAGCTCTGGCCTGCAAGTCGAAAGTTTGCTGGTTCAATTCCCAGTCAGGGCACATGCCTGGGTTGCGGGCTGGGTCCCCAGCTGAGAGCATGTGAGAGGCAGCTGATGGATGTATCTCTCACACATCTATGTTTCTCTCCCTCTCTTTCTCCTCCCCCGCCCTCTCTGAAAATAAATAAATAAATAATCTTTGAAAATATATAAAATATCATTTCTACATCTCAAGGATGGTTTAATACATTCCAAGAATACTGAATGTTTTTTCCAGGCAGAGTACTTGACCAAGCTTGAACTCTTTAGAAAAAAACAAGAATTAGAAAAGTTTTCCAAGAAAAGCCCAATTTGTAAGATGTTCTATAAAAACATTTCTCCCTTTCTTTCCCTCACTTTTTTTTTGGAACATTTCCACAAGAACTTAAAGATTCTTATTGTTAAATGGGCCCTAAACCAGTGATGATGAAATCATCCTTCACATTAATGGTACTTTTGGCCTTTTTGGTCCTGAAAATATGCAAATTCTTTTGAGAGGATTGTTCATAACTGTTTTCCCAAAATAGATTACCTTTTTAAAGGCAGATGTCTAATGACCATTCTCTTCTGTTAAAAATAATATTCACTAAAACACCCCCCAAAACATGTCAGCCTCTGCATGAAACATGCACACACACTCACACATGGACACATGCGCACACACACACACACTCACTGCAGCAGCTTTCCTTAGCTAATAAACAAAGTCCACGCAAAGTCCCCTCACATTGTGAATTTCCAGTTTATTTTCCAGTGTATTGTCCACCCCTCCCAATACTACCCCATCCTTTACTCTCTGTTTTATACTTTTATTTTTTAAAAAAATATTGAGCGTGGGCTGTGAACCAAAGAATTGCAGGTTCGATTCCCAGTCAGGGCACATGCCTGGGTTGCAGGCCACAGCCCCCAGCAACCGCACATTGATGTTTCTCTCTCTCTCTCTTTTTCTCTCTCCCTTCCCTCTCTAAAAATAAATAAATAAAATCTTTAAAAAAATATGGGACATGTAACAATATATAGTGTGTTCAACTTAGACCTACAATAAAAAATATATTTTGTTGTTTATGCTATTACAGTTGTCCTAATTTTCCCTCTTTGCCCCCCTCTACCCAGCACCCTACTCCCTCAAGCAATCCCTACACCATTGTCCGTGTCCACAGGTCAAGTATATGGGTTCTTTGGCTGATCCCTTCACCTCTCTCAACCAGGCCCCCTTCCTGCTCCCCTCTTACAGCTGTCAGTCTGTTCTTTATTCTCTCCCCCTCTTCCCTAAAGGCTCCTACCCTTTGCAGTCTGCCTGCTTCTTCCTAAACACCCTCCTTCCCACTCTGCCTCTGGGAAGCTTACCAGACCCACATGAACACTGCTCTGTGATAGTGTTGGAAGAGTCCAAGCTGCCTTCAACTCCTCATGAGCTGCAAAGGCTTCCATATCAATCTGGAAGCCTGCTTTGTGGGGTCTTTACCCCAGTCTGCCTCAGCAATGCTTTCTCACTACCTTCCTTAAGGTAGTGAGAAAACAGGGGCGGACTTGCCCAGGCCCATAGCTTGTTCTGCCCCCTTGGGAGTGTTTGGGTTTGGGTTTGGAAGGAGAGGCTTGACCTTCACAGTCAAATGTTTTATTGCCTTGTTTCTCTCCATGTGTACCATCCCAGACTCTCACCACCCTACCTTGCCTCCCCAGAGCCCCTCTTCACATGCAGAAAACGGAATGGGTTTTGCTGTATGAATTATTAATTTTTCTTACCTGTCTGCTACTCTCAATCTCAGACTCTATGCCTCTGAGCATCTGCAAATGCCAGTAATGATTTTCTCATATTAAGAAGATAGATTCTCAGTCTTTTGAATAAATATGAGTGAGGATCCAACTACCAGAACGGGTCTGGGAGGGGTAATATGATATTCTTGGTCAATATTGCTTTTTGTCCCACCATGGTATTCTGCAGCTGTTGTATATGGCAGCCTTCCAATGTGGGTAATTACATTCTGCTTACCTCTGCTCTCTTGAGGTTTGAAGATAACTCATTCTTCGTGTCCTTTCCTAAATCAAACAATGATACCTCCTTGTGGCACTACTGTTTGCAGAGGTGACGGAGTGGGGAAAGGCAGCGAAGTGGAAAGGACCACTGCTCTGGGAGTCAGGGCCGGAGGCTCAGCCATGTGCACCAGCTGCCTCAGTCTTTGCATCCACATTTTGGGAGTCTTATTCTCTATCCTGAATTGTTGCATGGATAATGCAGGTAATCAATCACCTGGAACATCTGTCTGGGTAGGGACCAGTGTATCAGAGCATTTCATACAAGAGAGGAAATCCTCCTTCCGTGAAAGATGGAAGAGCCCAAGCTGCATCAACTGTTAAGAGAAGCGCCACCCTGGGGAGGGCAGGAGAGAGCAATCACCACGCCCACCCCGGGCTCGCACTGTGGGAGGGGAGGCGGCAGAGGAAACCAGCCAACCACTCTGCAAGCACCAGGCCTTTGTGCCCATCCTAAATTCCTCAGGAGCAGGCAGGAATAAACAACACTCCAGCTGTTATATATTGTTATGAATGTTGTTGTGAAGGTCAAAAGAGATTATACAGGAGTGTGAACAACTATCAAATATGAGTCCCGTGTGCTGTTCATCAATCAGCGAAGAATACCAGCCGTAGCAAGTGAGGCTAACCAGTAAGAATGGTCCCTTTCAGAGCATTTCTTCCAGAAGTTTCTTTCCGGTAATCATATAATTCAGTGCACTTCTAAATGAATGTGAGGCTGTTACTCAATAAAGAAAGAGAATCAATAAATTTGGGTAAAATGTGCCATAGAACAAACAGACAAGAAATGAAGAGAAGGTAGGTCTGGAAACAGGAAAATATACTCCAGAAAATGCAGGTAAAGGAAAGTGACTTTAATTAGCTCTGAGACTCTCATTAGTGTTCTCTACCCATCCTGGTGGTAGCGGGGGCGGGGGGCAGGGAGGCTCTCTGCTCCACCCAGCCAGAGAGACTGGGTTTAGGGAGAGCACCACCACCTGGCACTAGTAGCAGGATGGGTGGATGGCGCTCGTCCCCCTCTGCTCTGGGCTCAGCCCCTTGGCCTTGAGGAGGTGCACCCCGGAGTTCTCAGTGGGGCAAGGGCAGCAGAGGACCAGGGTGAGAGCACACCGTGGAGCAGGTGTCTGGAGAGCGGTGAATGCGTCCAGGGAACGGAGCAGGAAAAGAAGGCAGGGTGAGTCTCCAGGAGTGACTTCTGCAAGCTTCTCCTTCTGCCTCCACTGCCCTGAGAAACAAGAGCACCAGGCAGGGGAGGGGGGCAGCGAGGAATGGCCACCTTCTGCCCCAGACCTGCAGGGAGGCCTCTCTGGGCCATCTGCTCCCTGCTCACAGGGGAAGGAGAGATGGGCACTCGCCAATCAACCACCTCCTTGTATTATTTTATGTGGATTTGATTTTACAGACACTTAAGCCTGGAACCTTTCCCTAGTTAAGTCTGCAAGCGGAGAGGTTAAGCAGACGTGGAGATGCTGGCTGTGTGAACAGGAGAAGGGTGTGGGGGTGCTGCAGGAGGGGGATGAATGGCTTGGGGGACCCTTATTAATACTTAAGTGGACAAAGCTGATAATGGGACATCTTTTTATTAGCCCAACAAATAAGTTCTAATGCACAGGCTGCAGGCGGCTCCCTTGATTTGCATCGATACAGTTCAGGCTGAGGATTCTATTATACGGCAAGGATGATACAGGAGCCCACTTTATCAAAGACGGCGGAAAGGAGTTCCGGCGCTATCTCACACTCTGTGTCTGCGTGTTCATTCACTGTGAGTAAGGTGCTTTGTCCGGGTGCTATTGGGCGTTTCACAGTGAAGCATTAACACCTTGCACAGCTTTGTACACATGTCTTATTGATGTGCAAAGTGATCGCAGCCCAGGCTTCTTTTATTTATTTATTTTTTTCCTCAAACAGTGAGTTCTGCTTTCCTGGAATGCTGCAGAGCGCCTAGTGAGGTTTTCAGTGATTGGCGGACCTTGTGGATTAGAGAGGGACTACTGGAAGGCAAGCCCACAGGAAGCTGACAGTCTGGTCTAAGAGGCAGCAGCATAGAGTTTTAAGGAAAGAGCATGGGGCAGGAGACCCTGTGTAGCCGCCCCTCAGAGAAACAGAGGGAGTCGCTGCATTGCCCAGGGGCAGAAGAAAGGGGAGGGTATTTCTGAGGGGGACCAGTAGCCCTTCTGGAAAGGGGCACTGTGATAATACGCTGCCCTGGTGGGATGCGGCTGGCAGGAGACTGAATGGTGAGCAGCCCCAAGGTCAGCAAAGGCCTAAGAATTAGGGAGAGGAGATGCAAGAGAACGGAACGAAGACACAGAAATGTTTAGTAGCTGACAGTAAGAAACTTGGGGACTAAAAACAAAGAAGCCAAGGCAGCCTTTCCTGGCTGGGGATGGGAGGAAGAAATGGGACTGGAGTTTGAAACCAATTAACTCTGATTGCACAATCAGGACCCAGCTTCCCCACCAGGCTGCAGCCCCACCAGGGCGTGGGGCCACCTGAGAGTGATGTCAGATCTGAGGAACTGCTACATTCCATTTGACTTAAGCCCTGATTATCATTAGGCAACATTTGGGGGCCATGCTTTCTGAGTTGCAACAAAGCAGAAAATTTCCTGTCATTTTGGACTGACTTCGCTGGCAAAATTTCCATTTCTGAGTCGTTAGCCACTCAACAAACTGAAATAAACTTTCTGATTTCCCTGACTTTGGTGCGAAGGCCTCACAGAGCTTCCTCAAAAAATTAAGTGTTTCATGCGAACCCTAATGCCGCTGGCCCATCTCCCCCATGTCCACATCTTTGTCCCCAGGCACCTCTGTGTCTACTATTAATTAGGCCAGCTTTGGCCTTCTTGCCGCCCCATAGGTAACCTAGTGCAAAACCCAGAGTTGCTTCATGGTTTGATTTGTGTTTGTTTGTTTTTATTTGGGGGAATGGGTTCTTTTGGGGGAGGGGCAGTTTGATTGAGATAGAATTGATACATAAGAAACCTCACATATTTAAAGGGTACAATTTGATAAGTTATAGCAAATATATACACCCATGAAACCATCACCACTGAGATAATGTGCATAGAGCATATCTGTCATCCCCACACGTTTTGTCACTTGGCACTTCCTGTTATAATCCCCTTCTCATCCTTAGACAGCCATGGACCTGCTTTCTAGCACGGTAGACTAATTTACATTTTCAATAACGTTTTTTACAAATGGAGTCATGGAGCGTGTTTTCTTTTTCCTTTTTTGGTCCCGCTTCTTTCACTCATCATAATTATTTTGAGATTCAACCAAATATATATATGTATTTCAATGTGAAATATATATATTATATATGTATATATGTATAAATATATATATGAAGTGTATATATATATTTCAGAATGTCATTCCTTTGTATTTCCAAACAGTGTCCTATTACAGGACCCTATTGCACTCTGGCATCCATTCATTTGTCGATGAACACGTAGGTTTTGTCCAGTTTGGGCTAAAGATGGAATGAATGTTTGTCTACAGGTCTTTATGAACAATACCTTCATTTATCTTGTGTAAATAGCTAGAGGAAGAATGGCTGGAGCATTTGGTATCATATGTTTTTAAGAAACTGCCAAACGTTTTCCAAAGTGGTTCTGTCACTTTGCATCCCCACCAGCGGTTCCAGTTTCTCTGTACCCTTGGAGTCAGTCTGCTTAACTGTCATGTCTGAAGCTGTGTCACAGTGATTTCTCATCATGGTTAATTTGCATTTCTCTTAATGATTAGCAATATTAGGCCTCTCTGTTCACAGGCTTATTTGCCACCGTTGTATCTTGTTTTGCCTGACATTAGGTAGCCAGTCCAGCTTTCTCTAGATTAACAATTTAAAGACTGCTCATGAGTTTTCTCGTGTTTTGCGGGCCTCAATCACAAGCAAAAATGAAGTATAAACAGTTTCTGCTATCAGAAGAGTCTCACAAACAATGGGAAGACAAAGAAACAATTCCCAAATGAAAGGAAAGGAGGAAGCCTCAGAAAGAATGCTAAATGAAATAGAGGCAACTCAACCATCAGATACTGAGTTCAAAGCAATGATTGTCAGGAAGCTCAATGAGCTCATAATGAGCTACCAGAAACTAAAGGGAAGCTACAATGAGCTCACTGCAAACTACATCAACATGAAAAAGGAAACAAACTATCAACAAAGGGCAAGAGGAAATGAAGAACAGTTTCTGCTATGGGTGGTGGTGGTGAGAGACTGGATAAGGGATGACAATAATGAAGGCTCTCCAGAACCAGAGACAAATCTGTCCAGCCCTTCCCCTGGGGGTGCAAGGAGAGCACCTCGTAAAGATCCGCCCAAAAGGTAGTCAGGTGATATGAAGCAGCATGAACCTACCTGTATCCCAGCGAGTGGAAAGAAAAACTTTCCTACGAGAGCCTGCAGAGTTTGTGCCGCCCATGGAAAAAGGAGCAAATCTAGATACCTACGTAAATTTCGTTTGGTCCCTCTTCATAGAGGAAAATGTTTTACGCAGTACCATACGTTAAAAAAATACTAGGAACTTTAATTGTTTAATTAGTTGTTTAATTGTTTTTGTAAATAAAAATGTTATAATTATTGAAAAACAACACCTAAAGTGCATTATGGTCTGTAGTTATGAGGATTTAAATAATGTGCAGTTTGCCCCAAAACATGCGGTCCCTGGTGTATGTCTTAGAGATTTCTATGTGGTATTTCTATGTGTGATTGCAATGTGTTAATGTTAGCATGCTTTATCTTTTTCCATTCCTCTAACTTTCAAACTTAAAGTGTCTTTGTTGCCAGCATATAATCGGGCATTTTGTTTTGCCCAATTTGAAGATATCAGCCTTTTAAGTTATTTAGACCATATGCATTCGATGTGATTTTTGATATTACGTTTGAATTTATCTTGTATTTGTTCCTTTCTATTTGTTCCTTTGTCCTCCTTTTTCCTGCCCACTTTCAGATCAACCGAATCTTTTTGTGATTCCCTGTGTTTTCTTCCCTGTTGGCTTCTTAGCTGTGACTCTTTTTGTTGCTGCCATACTCATTATTTTACATGTGATAACTCCATCCTAGATTGCTATTAGTATTAGTGTTTAAATAGTCATTTTTATTAAAACATTTAAATCCTAAGAAAAATATAGACTTGTCCATGCAGTTACCACTTCCTGTGTTCTCCCTTTCCTCATGGAGTTCTAGGTTGCCTTGTGGCATCGTTTGCCTTCGCCTGAAGAACTTAACTTTTTTTTTTTTTTGTAGTGAGGACTTTGTGATGAATATTTTCATTTCTGTATGTGTGGAAATGTCCTTATTTTACCTTTTTTTTGTTAATCGACTTCATTTTTAGAGAAGCTTTAAGTTTATAGAAAATCGTTGCCCTGATGGTTGTAACTTGGCTGAATGTCGTCCTGCCCCCCTGCAAACCAAAAGGTCCCCAGTTCAGTTCCTGGTCAGGGCACATGACTGTGTTGTGGGTTCAGTACCCTGCTGGGGTGTGTATGAGAGGCATCTGAGCAATGGTTTTCTCTCGCATCGATGTTTCTCTCCCTCTCTTTCTCCCTCCCTTTTATTCTCTCTAAAAAGAAATAAAATCATTTGAAAAATAAAGAAACATTGTGAAAGAACTTCACATATTCTCCTTCTTCCCTCCTCCCCACAGTTTCCCCTATTAGTATGATACATTTATTATAATCTGTGAATCAACATTGGTATAGTATCATTAAGTTTTATAGTTTACATTAGGATTTACTCTTTGTGTTGTGCAGTCTATGGATTTAGACAAACGCATACTGTTATATATCTACCTCTATGATATCATACCGATTGTCTCATGGTCCTAAACATTCTCTGTACTTCATCCATTCATCTCTTTCATCTTCCTTTGCCTCTAACCCCTGGAATCCACAGATCTTTTTACAGTCTCTAAAGTTTTGCCCTTTTATAATGTCATGCAGTTGGAATCTTTTACTTAACAGCATGTATTTAAGGTTCCTCCATGTTTTTCCTTGGCTTGATAGTTCAGGTATTCCTTTAAGAAAATATTTTATTTATTTACATTTAGAGAGAGGGGCAAAGGGGAAAAACATCTACAGGCAAGAGAAATATCAATCAGTTGCCTCTCACACGCCCCTAACCAGGGACCTGGCCCACAACCCAGCTATGTGCCCTGACTGGGAATCGAACCAGTGACCTTTTACTTTGCAAGTCAACTCTCCTTCCACTGAGCTGCACCAGTCAGAGCATAGCTCAGCTGTTCTTATTGATGAATATTCCATCAATGTGAATGTACAGCATGTTTATCCATTCACCTACTGGAGGACATCTTGTTTGCTTTAAAATTTTGGCAATTATGAATAAATCTTCTATATTCTGATCACCTCCTATTTACTTGGTGAAGGCAAGAGCCCCACCCTAAATAGTATGAGACAGCTAAATACACAACATCTGTTACTAGATGGCTACAATTGGCAGCGTGTCATTAGTCACCGACCTGCACCATCTGGGGGTACAGCACACTGCACACCTTACAGGAAAGGAGGAGGCAGCACCTGGGAGCAGAGTGAACCATTGGGAACTGTGGAAGGTGGGCCTTTTAGTAACAAGAGATGGAGGTAACACTTGGTTCCCACAGAGAATGCAATCGACTGAATATTTTGCAGGCTCTCCGGGAGGTGGAAGTATGAGGTTGCAAGAGGGTGCAGTTCAGCTGATTGGCTGATGAGGGAAGTAGCCAAGTGAGGAGTCTCTCTCACTGATAGTGGGTGGGAGAACACATCTAGTGAAAGTAGAGAAACCTGTGATTGGGCCTTTGGGGCCTTGTGAGGTTCAACGATGTCAAGATATACCTGAGGTTTTAGTCCTTGCAATATATGCTAAAACATTCTTGGGCAGGTTGTTGGGTGAACATGAGTAGTCAACTCCTTTGGTGAATTCCTGGATTGAATGGCAAGTCTATGTTTAAGTCTGTTAGAAACTTCAAACTGCCTACAGTGTCTGTAATCTTGTGCATTCCCACAATGAGTAAGAGCTTCTCCAGCATTTGATGTTGTCATTATTTTGGATTTTAGCCATTCTAACAGATATATAGTGGAATATCATAGCTGTTCTTGCCTGTAATTCCCTAATAACATAAGATGTTGAACATCTTTTCATAATTTTCTATGTTATTCTCTAAAAGTTTTATAGTTCTGCATTTTACATTTAGATTTATGTTCCATTTGAGTTGTAAAAGAAGTAAGGTCCGTGTCTAGATGATGATGATTTTGGGGTATGTTTTAGCACTGTTTGTTGAAAAGACCATTTTTTCTTTATTAAATTTGCTTTTTCTTTTTTTTTTTTATCAAAGATCAGCTGACTGTGCTTGTGTGGGTGTATTTCTTAGCTCTCCATACTGTAGCATTTGTCTTAATTCCTTTAAGTACCATTTATTTTCCTTTACCACACTGTCCATTCTTTTACCAGTACCACACTGTCTTAATTACTACAGCTTTATAGCAAGCCTTGAAGTTGGGTAGTGTCAGTCCTGGAACTTTGTTTTTTTGGAACAGTATGGCGGCTATTTGAGTCTCTTATATTTCCATAAAAACTTTAGAATCAATTGATAAACAACCACAAGTTAACTTAGAATCGTGACTGGCACTATATTGAACATAGATCAAGTTGGAAAGAAGTGACATTATAATATTGTCTTCTTACCCATGAACAAGGAATATCTCTTTATTTATTTAGGTCTTCTTTGATCTCTTTCATCAGCATTCCACAGTTTTCCTTATATAAATCTTCTACATATTTCATTAGATTTATGTCTATATTTTATTTTTGGTACTAAGTAATGGAAAAAAACTTTTGCCAATATTTTAAAAAATATCTTTTCCTCCTCCCTCCTGTCCTTCCGAGGCTTCATTACATGCATAAGAACATTTGGTGGCTTGAAGTCGTTCCACAGCTTACCATGTCCTACACATCCTTTTTATTTTTATATATATTTTATTTTCAAAAGTTTCTATTGCTCCGTCTTCAAGTTTACTATTTTTCTTCTTTACTGTCTGACATGCTATTATTTTGATCCAGCACTTTTTCATCTCACATGTTGTAGTATTTAATTTCTAGAAGTTTGACTTGGTTCTTTTTTTTTTTTTATGTCTCTGTCTAACTTTTTGAACATTTTCAGTATCCTTGGTTGCTAATTAGTTGATTTTATTTTCTTTACACTATGAGCCATACTTTTTGCTTCTTTACATGTGTGGTAATTTTTTATTGAATACTAGACATTGTGAATTTTACCTTGTTGTGCACTGGATATTTTGTTTTCTTATAAATATTCTTAAACTCTGTTCTGTAGTGTATTAGAATTAGACCCTTTGGATCTTGATTTTAGAAATCAGCAGACTGGCTGGAGTCATGCTCACTCCAGGGCTACACACTTACCATAAAACACCTCTCTGTTACTCCACCCAGTATTCTGTGAGTCACGTGGTTTTCCAGAATGGCAGGAATGGATGCTTTTTCCAGTCCTGTGTGTGGTTACTGCTAATCTCTTTCAGTGGCTCTTTTCCCAGCCTTGGGTCTTACCTGCATGATGTGATCAGCACTCAGCTGAGAACTTGAGGAAAACTCTTGGTAGACCCTTAAATCCTCTCTCTGTGTAGCTAGCTCTTTCTCTTCCAGTACTGTTCCCTAAAAACTGTAGCTGCTCTGGTTTACCCAGACTCTCAACATTCTGTCTTTAACTCAAAGAGTCCTCAACTTCCATGTGTTCCCATAGCCTGTAAACTCTTTTCAGGCATGAACCGCAACAGGTACAGGGATTCCTTTCTTTGTTTGTCACCTCTCGTGGATCACTGTCTCTCATTGTCTGAGTTTGGGACCTTGTGTATTATGGTTTCATATATCCTGTCTGTTTCCTGGTTGTTTCAGGAAGGAGGGCAACACTGATCCCTGTTACTACATTGTGACCAGAAGCAGAGGTCCTGTGATAGGATAAATCACCAGGGCCCTCAAGAGAAAAGTGGGCTGGGCTGCTTCATTTTGATTGGCACTGCTTTTTCTTCTCTCTTGACCTTCCTGGTGGCTCTCCCTCTCCTACTGTCAATGAAAGTTGTTTCCAAACATACAGATTCTTCCAGGAACTATTGCTGACACACCTGGAAATTTGCATCTTTCCCTCCCTGAAGTTCACAATCAGCCGCAAAGCCCCCCACCCATTGGAAGCCTGCTTTGAAGCCAGAGCTGTGGTGAGGTTCCTCCTGAGTTACTCTTCTTAGATACCCACAGGGGAATTTTTTCACTAAAGAGAATTGCACCATCCAAAAATCTGAGTCAGCCCCTTCACAGGAGGGAGAGCTCATTTTGTGAGGCAGAGAGCTTAGTTCAGAGAGCTATACAGAAAAATTCACTTCAAAAGGAGCAAAATAAACCATTCTCGGGGGGATTATTTCCCTTCCTTTTCCTCTCTTCTACTTTTTACATTTGAAAGGAATGGAGAAGCTGAGAAAAATATCTGCCAATTTTTTTAGGCTGATTCTTCAAGGCCAGAATTAGAAGGACAATAAGAGCAGCAATGGATTTGAACTCCACCTCCACAGGGGTGTCTGATGCATCCTGCAGGCTCAGGCAGGAGGGCAGAAGGAAGGCCAGTTGGCATTCCTCATTGATTCCTTCATCTCGCCAGTTTTCACTATGCCTTCTCTACCAGCACTCACTGTGAGATGCTGGAGGTAAATGAATGAGAAAACTTGGTGTGAGGAAAATATCAGGAGTTAGGTACAAACAAGAAGAGTAAAAGGAGTTTCTGGAAAAATTCAAAGGGAATTTTGGGTGAATACGGACTGACAGTTACACTGCAGAGCCAGCATGCCCTAAAATTCACACTCTCTTCTAGTGAGGCACGAAGCACTAATCATCCCTTCTTTTCTCCTGGCCCATTCCCCTTGTCCCCTGAGGGGTTTTTTTGGGGAGTCCTCCTCTCTCTGTGTCTAATTAGGTGCTTCTCTTTCATGCATATGCAGACCCATATATTTCCTCTGAGTAGAACACATTTTAATGTTTTGCTATTGTTTGCTTCTCCTCAAAGAGATTACAAACATCACAAGGACAGCTATTTGTCTTGTTCATGGTTGTATTCCAGCTACTAGCACAGGTCAGTGCACATTGCAGATACTTGGTGAATATTCATTAAACAAATTTTGACTTGCATTTTTTTCCTTCAAATGACTCTCTGAGACAGGCAAAGGACTGTACTTATCATCATTTGACAGCTACACATACATTTTAAAATGGATGGATCTTAAAACTTTAGAACAACAGACTTTTAAGTTACTATGATACTGAGGAATGCTCACTACAGACCATGGCAGGCCTCCTTCGAGCCACAGTTAAGGACAGGGCTAGTTGCCCGTATCTCCTAGTTTCATGGACACTATCATTTTTTTTGAAAGTTTGGAGATGGGGAAAAAGGTGCTAATGGGGGTAGCAGTCCAGTAAAATTGTGGAAGCCATCCCAAAGCAAAATCCTGTCACTTCTCCTGTAGAGCACTCATTTCCAAAGGACCACACTGCTCCTTACCTGCCACTTTTCAAGGCACTCTCTTTTTTTGTAATAATTTTTCATCTTTGTTATTCTTACTCTTCTCTCAGTGTCCTGCACGTGACTGTGTGTACCCACTCATGGCTCAGAAATGCAGGAGGGAGCTGGCATTCCAGTCCCAGCTCCTCCACTTCACTGGGTCACCTTGAGCAAGTTACTCAGCACTCACAGCTCATTGTTTTTGTGTGTGTGCGTATATAAATACACATATACATATGTATGTATATGCACGCATACATGTATGACAGAAAGGATACATACTAACTTCAAAACAGTGACTACCTTTGTAGGATTACAGGGTAAGACTCAAAGTAGACTTCAACTCTATCCATAAGAAAAACTGACAAATATAGCATTTATTCATTTTATATGATGGGTACGGGAGTATTTTTTGTTTTTGTTGCCCTCTACATTTCTGTATATGGCTCACATAAAAATCGTTAAGGAAGAGATAATAGGATGCTCACACAAATATCTTACAGAGTTCAGTGAAAATTAGGGATTTTGTATGTAAAACAAATTCACAGCAGACACAGTGGGTGCCAATATTTATGCAGTATCTGGGTGGTGAGGGAGAGAGAGGCAGACTGCGTGACAGACAGTACAGGCAGGTGAAACTCAACTGTTGGTGCTGGAACTGATTCTGACCCATTGACTACACATTAACTCAGTGGAAGGGATTGTTTCTCTTATGGGAAGTAGATATGCCATGGATTTTTAAATGTGTATATGAAGACTTGTGCAGGGTTTGACTCCCTGGGGCTGGAGATTCTCCATGCACATCCTGAGCGTTAGAAAGGAGCTGCTCCCCTTACCAAGTTTCAGGTAACCAGGGATGCATCCAGTTGGTGTATCCTCAGTGGCCACAATCTTCCAATTCCAAGAGGCTTCCCTGACAACACAGGCTTCAGGCCACTGGGCCTTTGTCCTTATTTGCATCAGAGCACACAGCTCTGCACGGGGGATGGACAGGTATGAAGTGGCTGCCATTGGATGTCTGCAGGGAGGACCTTGCTTTCTCAGGTCTCCCCTGTCTTAGGCAGGAGGCCAGATCAAAAGGAACTGAGTGGGGGGAGCTTTCAGGCTCCCATGGTGGTGTTGAACAGACTGTAGGCAATGTTACTGTTCCAGGAGACATGCAAAAGAGGAAGGGAGTGGGAGGACAGGCAGAGAGACCATTGTCAGGCTACCTGGTGGGAAGGGTCCAGAGCTATGAAAGCCTTCCGGGCTGCAGGAGGTGATGAAGAGGACAGCTCAGTCTCAGAGCCACCATGCTGCCTGCTGGGCCCAGCAGTGGGGCTCTGTGATTGGACCATCACCCTTTGCCCTCTGAGGATGCTCAGCAAATGTCAGGCTTTAATGAGATTTCCCATTATGTTGAGGGACTCTTGTGAAGCGTGAGCCACACACAGTAAGCTGGATGTTGCATCTACCTGCCACTCTAGGAAAGGTTCCTTGAACCTGAGATACAGCAGAAAATTCCGCAAGAGGGGTGAGGCCTCCTTAGCAGAGGTGTTTGGAACTTTAGACTTTCATGCTGCTCTGCCCCTCGGGTTTTCTGAGTGCTTTGCAAGGAGCCCAGGGATGGGAATCGCTGGGGTTGAGAACTGCAAATGCCATGCTGCTTAACCTTCTTCCTTCAGGAAATTCTGTACTTGAAGAGAATCTGAGAATAAATGCGACGCCTTTTTATTTCTTGAGGGCACGAGAGAAAGGATTACTTCTTCTCATTTGCACTCTTCTTTCACATTCCACCTCCCCCTCCTTCCATTTTCTTGTAAGCCTTCGGGTTATCTACCTGCAGAGCAGAGATAAGACCACTTTCCATGCCCGGAAGGCATGCAGCCAGTGCAGACATCACCAGTGAGGGGCGGTGACCAAACTGAGGACCTGCAACCTGAACCATGGTCTGCTTTCAGCAGGCCCTGACATCGCTCAGCACCCTTCACCTCCTGCTTTAAGTTTTATATTCTTCAATCTCAGATGAGATGGCAAGGTCGATGTCAATGATATTAGTACTTAAAATAATTATAATCATGCATTAATTGAAATCCTACAACCCCTGAAGTCACTAGGGTGCTCAGTCCAAATGAAAAACCACAGAGAGAGCCAGGAAGGATGCCGCTGAAGTCGAGGTGACCTTTTGGCATATGGAGGCTCAGGGGCTGGGTGCATGGGTTTTTAAAGAACTCTCCAAGAACCCATCCATCTGGACCCTGGTGTCAGTTCTCCAAACATGCTGAGATGACCAGATGGCCTTGGAAACAACTTCAGAGGGAGAAGTCAGAGGAGCCAGCCAGCATAGCCTGTTGTTCTTGTAAGCATGCTCCCTCGGGTTTGGGTACATCCCTTGTTTAACTCTTAAAAGCAGAGGGTTTTGATGTTGTTTTTGTTGTTTTATTTTTGCCTGTATGTGTTGTCATTTACACCAGAACAAATAATAATACTGCCCATCAAATGCATGTCTGAGTAAAACACAAACAGATTTTGATAAATAAGTATATGGTCTCTAGCTTGAGACTTTCTCCACCCAGGGTCTCTGTTTAATATTCATGATCTCTCCAAAATCTTTTAAAGCCTGTAAAATACAAGAGTGGTACAAGAGCAAGAATCATCTGTCACCCAAATGAGTCAGCTGGTCTGAAACCATGTAATGAATAGTGTGTCTGGAATTAAGGGATTTTCTTACTGAATAATGTCACAGGAAAAGGTTCTTCAACTAGCGACCTTTGGGTTTCCAAGATGTACACCCTGGTCTGAGAGAAAATTGATTCCACCAATGAAAATACTTTTTACAGGTCACTTCTTAGGAGGAAGTTGTGGAGAAACAAGCTTTACTTTAAGAAAGTTGCAGAATATCTTCACAGTATTACAGATACACTTTGCCAGTGAATCCCAGATGAAAAGACAATTTAAATACCTTATGGGGGCCAAGCAGATTGTGAATAAAGAAATTGCTTGCTGGTCACTGGACAAAATGCCACAGCAGTGCCAGTAAGCCTTTTGCCAAATCATTACTGAGGAAGGCATTGGATTTCCAATTTACCTTTGGAAGGAAGTATGTTGGATGTTCTAGTTGGCCTTCTTTGAAATGTGATTGAGAGATGCATGCAGAACTACTTAGAAATTAATAGCTGACTAGCTGGGTAAATCAAGGCTGAATCCTGCTGGAGAAAAGAGGAAAGGTAGGAGAAGGGCAAGTGTTTGTTGACTAAAAGCTCCCCGGGCAATTCTGAAATGCTCTCCACTACTCCCCGACACCAGCCTGTAAAGAACCACCATCACGTTATGCTAAAAGCACAGGAATGTGGTAAACCTAATAAGTCAACAAAAGATAAGAGGCTTCCTGCCCAGAAACACAGGATGAACTCAGTGCTAACATTTTTAAGCTACAGAACAGAATCAGAAGGCAGGACACCTGTCCTCTAGCACCACATTTTTACTAACTGCCTTGCAAAACCAGCTTTACGCAGAGGTGAAATCACCCTGCACTCCTAATCTGAGCAAGGAAACTGAAATGCCAGGAGGATAGCCTCCCCTTCCCTCCCCGCCCTCAGGTGCAGGCGACCAGTCAGTTCCACAGCGGAACTTGAACTCGGGCTTCTGCAGCTTTAGTCAGGCTTACGTGATTACCACCCTAGTGCTCTTTCAAAATCACATTGCAGGGAACAAGGACAGCTCCCTGTAACCCACCAGGACAGCAGTTTTCAACCGGGATGTCACAAGGATTTTTAAAACATGCGATACCTGACTATTTTAGTCGGGGGCACTGACGCCTTTCCCCTTAGATCATCAATAAAAAAAATGACAACTGCCAACACAACAATAGCCATCCGGTGTGAATGAATCAAAATTATACCTATATTTTTGTTGGATCAGCAAAAAAATATATTTTCTGGTGTGCTGCAGAATTTGAGTAATTAGTTTATGTGTGCCATGAGTTGAAAAGGGTTGAAAATAGCTGCACTAGGATTATCTGTATTGTTACCAGGAATAATATCTATGTTATTTTCAAAGCTTTCACAAATGTTATGTGGATAAATATGAGGATATGGGGAGCCTTGAAAATATGGATTTTCAAATAAGCATCTGAACAGGCTCTATATAAAAAATACAGCCTTAAAATAATCATAAAAACAGCATAAGTATTTTGTGGTTTCTAAGGAGCACAAGAAAATGTAATTACACATGATCACTTTTCTGGGATTAGAAATGTTAGCATTAGAAGTTCTTGGGGCACTTTCCTGAGACCACTCTTATTAAATATTTTTATTCACATAAATTTTTATATGCCCCCAATTTTAGAATGTTTTAAGGGTTGTCAGAAAATAAAATATTTTTCATCTAAGAAAATGCTGGCAGATTCCAAGAACCTTAAATGGGTAGACAAAAAAACAAACTTCAGTGAGATCAAGTGTAAATTAGTACATTGATGGGAATGCTATCTAATGTATGTGAGCTGTTTTTCCAGCTCTCACCAGCCCGGGGATAAAAATCAAATTGTGTGAGTGGTAATAAGTACAACAGCCTTTAAATACTTTATTGCTGATCTTCATCCCAGGACCATTATCACAGCCTTCTCCTCATCCAGCTGTTTCAGGGCAACTTCACAATTATTTGTCGCTGCCAGGCACTCACTGAAGGAGCAGATGAGTGAATATCCCAGATTTTGAAAATTTAACAAAATTATTAAAACTTTCTGGAACGTTTCTGCCAGCCTGAGAAAACAAGTCTTGTGTGGTTACAGACTGATTGAATTGCTACAGATTTGTCCATAAATTCCATACATAAATTAATATAACATGACGTTTGGTGAATTATAGTAAATAAGTAGAATTGTGGGCCATTATCAGAATAATTGATGCTCCTTAGCATCCTTCTTGTAGCTGGGAGCTCTGATGTGGAGAACAGACCACCTCTCACCCCCTGAGAAAATCAGGGTGTGCTCATATGTGATGAGAAGGGTCAGAGCATTGCCTCTGAGACAGGTCAGACTTAGTGATGTTCACAAAATTATTTAACCTCTCTGAACTTCAATTTCATCCTTGAAGAGACAGAATCTCTTCATGCTTGAAATTTCCTGGGTGGATGGCCTTCAAGGACTCCCTTAACCTGTCTGTACTTCAGTTTATCTAGCACTGAAACGGTAATATCTGCTTTCTAGAATTGTGAGGGTCAAATTAGTTGATTTAAATGAAATGCTTAGAATACCACCTGCGGGGCGGGAGCATGTGGAAACTGCTCAGTGGGGCTGGCTGTTGCATTTTTTTTCAAGGAGAAGTTAAACTTCATGAGGGTGTGAAACTCACGGTATCCCCAGTGCCCAGAACAGTGCCTGACCCATAGTAGGTGCTTAATCAGTATTTATTCACTGAACTCATGTTTAAAATGGAAAAGATACCTGCACATATCTAGATGCCTAACACTTTGGGCAGTTAATTTTATGTGTATTTCATATGTATGTATATTTCAACAACTATACAGCTATGCCGTGGGGAAATTAGCCCAGAAGATCACCAGAGACAGGGCTGGAATGAGTTCAGAGCCCAGGGATCAAGTGCTTTGATTGGCAGTAGGGGAACAGGGTCAGCAACTCCGTGTCTGAGTTCTAGACATCCGGGTCAAGTCCAAGGCTGAGAACACACAGAAAAAACTAGGCCAAAAGCTTTCATTTCCTAGAATTTCTCATTATTCTTGACTTCTAATTACCAACTGCCACTGGTTTCCCAGTTCTCTCCAAAAGAGTCTGCATCCACCTGGACAGCACCCACTCCCCGTCTCCTCACCCCTGCTCCAGCCTTACCTGCCTGCCCCAGCTCACTTTCCCCACTGCCCTGGCCAATGCTCTGCACATGAATATGAAACTGAGCCTCCCTTGCCTGACTCCAAGCCCTGGCACTAGCTGTGCCTTTGCCCTTCACTTTCCTGACAGGCAAAATGCTCACTTGTGATTCAGTTCAATGAAGTCCTTTGTGAAGTTTTCCTTCCCCTCTCCTCGTTGGTTCGAATGTTGCCCTTTGAAAATTTCCCCTAAGACTCTTCCTATACCTCCAACATGCTCTGTGTTCTTTTGAATTATTTATTTTTTTATTCGATTTTGAGGTGACATTGGTTAATAAAGTTATATGGGTTTCAGCCCTGGCTGGTGTGGCTCAGTGGATTGAGTACTGGCTTGCAAACCAAAGGGTCGCCAGTTCAATTCCCAGTCAGGGCACATGCCTGGCTTGCAGTCCAGGTCCCTAGTAGGGGGTGCACAAGAGGCAGTTACACATTGATGTTTCTCTCCCTCTCTCCCTCCCTCCCCATCTCTAAAAATAAAATAAATAAAATAAAATAAATAAAATAAAATAAATTGTATGGGTTTCAGAGGTACAATTCTACGATAGGTCGTCTGTACATTGTATTTTGTGTTCAACACCGTAAGTCGAGTCTCCTTCCATCACCATTTGTTTCTCCTTTACCCTCTGCTACCTTCCCCAGCCCATTTCCCTCTGGTAATCACCATACTGTGGCCTCTGAAGGATTTTTTTTTTTGCTTAATCCCCTCACCTTTTTACACCTAGTCCTTCTACTTCCCTCTCCTCTGACAGCTGTCAGTCTGTTCTCTGTCTATGAGTCTGTTTCTATCTTGTCTGTTAGTTTATTTTATTCATTAGATTCCATATATGCGTGAGATCATATGGTCTGGCTTTTCTCTGACTGCCTTATTTCACTTCTGGCTCTATATCTGAAGAAACCCAAAACACTAATTCAAAATAATTTATGCACCCCTATGTTCTTTTGAATCATTTTTGTTTCTGGGGTTAGATGAGTTTCTCACATATATTCAAGTGTGTGACTGGCCTGGGTATCCCCATTGGCTCGAGCTGGGCCTGGTACCTAGAAGTGCTTGGTGCAGACTTGAGGAAACACACACGTGGAGGGATGGCTGCATCCCTAGCCCCACTGGCCAGTCAGGTACTTCACACCAAGCTTCCTAAAAACCAGGGACAAAGGGCTCTTCTGGAATAGAACAGTTCCAATTATATCTTTCAGGAGATCTAGATATTGAGATTGGGCCCCTGGGAGCTGTGTAAACAAACATGGACCCCTGAGGAGGGCCTGTGCTGAGTCACCTAAGCCTCTTCCCTGGGGGTCTGTGTCCAGCAAGTTTGTCTCAGGCATGGTAGTTCTGACAAGGTGGTTTGCAGAGCCTGGGGCATGATGGCTGGCTAGAAGCTGCCTGAGCTGATGCTGATAAAAGCTCACTAAGCCTTGGCATGATGTGTTATTTATATGCACAGTTGGCCTCTAAAAAAAAGTGATTATCTAAAAGAAGCACTTGTCTAGCACCTCACATTAAATTCCAGGCCTCCTTTTGCCTTCAGGACTAACGCTGCTAATCAGCGCCAAATCACTGCCATATTAGTACTTGAATAAAAACAAGACAGGCCATTTGCTCCATGGAGGGTCTTTAGACCCACAGCCACACCTGGGTCTGCTCTACTCCTGGTTGCTAGCGAGCACTTTGTGGAGTGAAGAGGCCAGGCCAGGGGGGCATAGCTGTCAGACAGGTTCCTTTCCCCCTCCCTTCTCTACCTTAGAGATGCTTGCAGTGTGAAGGGGTCCTGAGCTCAGAATGTGTGAGTGGACTGTGGATAAAGAATTGCATGTGTGTGTGGAGGGGTCACTGATACAGCAAAATTTGCATTTCATGTGAGAAGAGACTGCCTTGCTAACAGATGCTCCTGGAGGTGGTCTCTTTGAAGCCATTTCCCCTTATATCCCTCTTGCCTTTCATCCCTTTATGATTATTTCTACTAAGCTCATCTCTCTCCATTCTGTCTTTTTCACAAAAAGGACACATGAGGGCAAGGTTATTCCAATCTTCCTTCTAGTTCCCTGTCCACTTCAATCAGGATAAATGCCATAAAAGGAAAGCGACCCCTCATTCTGATAAAGACTCTAGTTTATTTCTTTCACTATTAAGCAAATTAATGCCATTGCTTTAGCCCTGGGCCCTGAACCTGAAAGGAGACACGATTCTTCAGAGGGGCCTCTCTACACCCAAAGAAATGTGAATGAAGCCCAGGATACAGACATATCCCAGACATGTCAGACAAGTCTCCGGAAAGAACAGGCATCTTAAATATGGAAACAGATGCCACATCGCCACTTTCAGAGACATAGTCACAGGCACTATTTGTAGTCCAGGGTTCCTACCTGAGCCTCAGCCAGCTGACCAGAGAGCTGGGACTCAGACTGTGACACGCTTCCTTCTGAGGAGTGTATCCACCTGCCGCCGGAACGTCATGCCCCTGTGGGCTTAGATAGAAAACAAAATCACCTCACAGATATTTTATCCACCTCCAGTCCTCCCAGGAGAGGGGAACTTGGACAGCACCAATTTCCTACTGGAAACACATGTTGCATATTGTTTGGAGACTTGAGGCAATAAAGTCCTGGAAAACTTTGCAGTAGTGCTTTTACAATCTGTAATTATTGTTAATATTACAAGTTTTCCAGAGTTAGAGCATAGTCTGCTTCTGATCTAAGCAATTTATCTAGCCTAGTATTTTATTGGAATTGTATATTACATCTTTTTTATGGGTTGGACAAAAAGTCCATTTAGTTTTTTTCTGCAAAATGAAAAATATGTTTTTCATTCTTACCAATAACTTTATTGATTTGGATACTTTGAGTATGTTGCTATCTTCCACATGGTATTATGTTGATTGTTCTCAATTAATGTCTTGATTTGATAGCTATCACTCTCAACTGGTCTAGGACCATGGAGCATCATCCAGCAAGAACCCTCTAGCATGAAATTTCGCAAACCACTTTTGACACATTTGATCAGTCACAGCACCTTCACTGTACACTGCACAAATCTTTTTTTTCTTGCATTTTTACCTGTCTTGAAATAATAAAACAGTATGCCAAGATGTTGCTTCTTTTCTTTAATCTTTTTAAAAGATATTTTTATTTATTTATTTTTAGAGAGGGAAGGGAGGGAGAGAGAGAGAAACATCAATGTGCGGTTGCTGGAAGCCATGGCCTACAACCTAGGCATGTGCCCTGACTGGGAATCGAACCTGCGATGCCTGGTTCACAGCCTGCGCTCAATCCACTGAGCTACACCAGCCAGGGCTCTTTTCTTTAATCTTCAATATTAAAATGGCTACACAAAAATTCACCAACCTTGATAAGTTTTTATTTTTTTTTAAATGCACAGTGATATGACAGCTGTCACAATACAATCTAATAAAACTGTTTCTAATGAAGTTAAAGGCAACTAAGTGCTACTAGATTCATCCTATGGAAAGAAAGATGAACTATTTTGGCCAACCCAATATATTCTGCAATTGATAATAGTCACATTTTACATTAAAAGTGATTATCAAACTGGTCACTTTAAGCCCGATGATTAGGTAAATTATTTAGTATATGTGCCCATATATGAGGTTTAAAATCAGGTGTTCACTTAAGCAATTAGTTGGTTAAACTACTTCTCACATAAACATAAGATCAAAAAGCAATCTTTGCTAGAAACAGGGATATGGGAAGGGAAGGAAAGAGGGAGGAAAGGTAAAAATATAAAAATGGAAGTAATGAACAACTGTAATGGAATACTAAACTAAAGAAACTGCTTAGATTATAAACAGATTATGGTTTAACTCAGGAAGGGAGGGAGGGAAGAAAGGAAAGGAGGGAGAAAAAGAAAGAGTGAGAAAGGAAAGAAGGAAGGAAGGAAGGAAGGAAGGAAGGAAGGAAGGAAGGAAGACAGGCAGACTCATCTTCGATGGAGTACAGTTCCCTTTGGTTCCCTGATAGCTTGACATTGTTCTCTCAAAGCTTGTGGGAGTCCTGTGGGACCCTCATTTTGAGAAAGATGAATGTAAGCTCTGGTACATCCCAGGCTCTTTTTAAAAGTGCCAAAAACTAAAACTTTCCATTTAATTGGGTATATGAGGTAAAGAGGAGCTTACAAGCTACTCAAAAGCAGCCCAAATTCCTTGCTTATGTGGATGGATGCAGGGCTGAGGTAAAGTTCTACAAAATAAGTCTAAGACATTTTCATTGGCCACAGAATGAAGAAATGTTTAAGAAACAATTGACATTTAAAATGACGAAGAGCCAGATTGAAGTGGCTCCCATTGGACAAATATGGGACAATTTGACCATCAAAATAAAAAATGTTACTTTCAAGATTATAACAGAAATAATAGATTATGATCCACTGAATAAAATAAAATCATTAGGCCTTTGTGGAATTAAATAGATAACTGAATGAGTGAATGAATGAATGAATAAGTGAATGAATGGGAAAACTTTCACAGTGTAATTCCAACTAACAAAATAAAAGAAGAAATTGGAAATTGCCATTTTACAACCACTATAGTAATACTTGATACAGGCAATAATCATCAGTAACTCCTAAAACTAGTGGATGAATGTTTGATGAGGAACAAGTTAAGTACCTAGTTTTAAAGTATATTCCCACAAATCACTTACAAACTACAGTGGAAAAAGAATAGTAACTTGACATGATTGAAACCTGCCACACACAACTTTGACCAAGTAATCAACCAGTTAGCATCACCAGAAAGGGGACAAACTATTCAACAAACACTCATAATGAGACACACTGGGTGGAATATAGGATTACGTCTATGTATTCTTACCAAAAATGCATAACCTGAATCTAAAACAAGAAAACATCTGACATACCTACATTAAGAACCATTCTACAAGTTAACTGGTCTGCATGTTGATAATCATTAAGGTTTCAGTGAAAGTTTGAGCAATGGTTCCAGATTACAGCAGACTAAAGACACTTGATGACTAAATGTAATGAGCATGGCAGAGCATGTAATGAACCAGGGAGGTAAGAAGAAGATGATGAAGAGATATTATTCAGAAAGCCAGTTAAATGTGTGTATAAATTATGAATTAGGTAGTTGTACTATGTTAATGCTAAAATTTCTGGACTTTAAAAATTGTGCTGGGGTTATGTAAAGGATATACTTAATTTTAGGAACTAACCAAACTATTTTAGGGGTAAATGGGCATTATAGCTCAAATTTACTCTCAATAATTAATAAAATGTAAGAAAGTAAGCACATGATCGCAAATGGTTAAAAAATAGGCAAAATGGTTAATAATTGGTGAATCTGGGTAAATGTGTATGGGTAACTTGGTAATTTTTTCTCAAATTTGAAATTATATAAAATGACTTACAAAAACATTTTGAACATTTCAAAACAGACCTGAAATACCGCAACAATTGAGCTAAATTTGGAGTCTATTCGTCTCCAGCCACCTTAGCGGCTGAGTTTCACCACTGTTTTTTAGTTGGAAATAGAATATTTTTCAAAATAATGCAGAAGAATGACTTGCTCGTGTCTCTGAAAGGCACGTGGGCATTTACATAACCTTGCCTGTTTTTTGCTGCTTTAGACGTCAGATAAATCTGTGTTCTCTTTTCAGTACAGCTGCAGAGCAGAAATTCCAGGCATTCAAAGTCTATTGGAGGGAATATCAGCCTCTCAGTCACTCTCACCTGCCTCACAGCCCCTTGCTCCCTAGGCACCATGGAACTGCAGAGGGCATGGAGAAACACAGCAGACCTTTAGACCAAGACAGTGATAGCCATCTTAGACCTCAGATCAGGACAGTGTGTATACCCTTGTCGGGAAGCCTCAGAGCTGGCATGCAGATTAAATATTTGCAAACAGACAACTGTGTAGGTAAATATCCATGGTATGTTCTTTGAATTCCCATTCAGTGATATACACATAATTTGTAAGAATTTACTTGTAGCTGGGACTCTACATAAGCTACCCTTAGAAGAGTGTCAAGTCAAAGACACAGTATAATGACAGAAAATATATGTGTGTATATATATTATATACATATATAAATTTATATATATTTATATGTACTAGAAGCAACTTCAAGTTTTATTCAGTTCTAAAAAAAAGATGAAAGGAGAAGGAGTATCTTTTTAATGTGCAACAAAACATCTTAAATATTATTTATCCCTAACCATTACTCTTTCTAAAACTTCAAATATAGTCTTTGAGGCTCTTAACTCCTCTTCCTCACTCACTCTTTCAACAAGATTTACTTAGCACATACTTTATGCCAAGTACAAGCCTTTCCCCTGGGGACGCAATGGTGAAAGAAATAACAACTTTCCATCCTTGTGGACTGTATGTCTTGTTAAAAGAAAACCACTTCAGGAGTTGGAGGGAGGCAGACCACGTATTACTGAGATTGTAAATTTTGTTCTCTCGGTATTATTTTGTATTGGTTTCAGGCGTACAGCTTAGTAGTTAGACTATCAGATACTTCACATACTGTTCTCAATATTTCCAGTACCCAGCTGGCACCATAGAGTTATCACAATACTGTTGACTACATGTACTCCTTATGCTTTACTTATGTCCCTGTGACTATTTTGTAACTATCAATTTGTATTTCTTAATCCCTTCACCTCTTTTATCCAGTGTCCCAAACCCCTTTGCCTCCAGCAACCACTAGTGCTCTCTCTGTGTCTATGAGTTTGTTTCAATTTTGTTTGCTTTCTTCTTTAGATTCCACATATTAGTGAAATTATATGGTATTTGTCTTTCTCAGACTGAATTATTTCACTGAGTATTATAACTTCTAAATCCACTTATGTTGTCACAAATGGTAAAAATTTTTAAAAATATTTTATTTATTTTTAGAGAGAGGGGAAGGGGAGGAGGGAGGGAGAGAAGCATCAGTGTATGGTTGCCTCTCACATGCCCCCTACTGGGGACCTGGCCGGCAACCCAGGCAGGTGCCCTTACTGGGAATCTGTCCTGTGACCGTTTGGCTCACAAGCCTCCCTCAATCCGCTGAGCTACACCAGCCTGGGCCAAAATTGTATTTTTTATGACTGAGTAATATTCTACTGTATATAAGGGGGGGGCAAAAGACAGCATTTATTTATGAAAAATTGTGTAAATATTCTTACATGTTTAAATTTCAGCCACATCAAAGTACTCTCCATTTGATGCAATCCACCTACCAAGATGTTTTTTCCACTTTTGAAACAGTTTTTGAACTCATTGATTTTGATGCCTTTTAGTGCTTCTGCCATTTTTTTTGTTTCACCTCCCCCACATCAGCAAAATGTTTCCATTTGAGAACTTTCTTCATCTGGGGAAACAAACAATAAAAGTCACTCTGGGCAAGATCGGTTGAATGGGGGAGTATGGGGCTCAGCTGTTTTTGGTCAAAAACTGCTGAACATAGCACGGTGTGGGCAGGTGTGCTTGTAAATTACCCATCATGAAATGGGCCAGCGTGTTGAAAGAGTCCTCAAAAAATTCACCGGAGCTGAACACAGCTTCTCACAACAATGCCAGTGATACACTGATACAGATGGGTTCCTAGAACACTCACCTAGCAGGGGAAGCTTGTACTACAATGGGCCCACACCTCCAGAAGATAATTTCGTTTGTGTCCCCCTCATTCACATGTGTATAACTGCTTTTTTATCCACTTGTTTATTGAAGTGCACTTGCGTTGCTTCCATATCTCAGATATTGTAAATAACATCTCAATGAGTATAGGGCTGCCCACGTTCTTTCACATCAGTGTTTTCCACTGTGGCTGCCCCAATGTGTGTTCCCACCAACAGTGCCTGAGAGTTCCCTTTCTCCACATCCTCACCAGCACTTGCTGTTGGTTGATTTATTGATGATGGCCATTCTGACAGGTGTGAGGTGATATCTCATTGTGGTTTTAATTTGCATTTCTCTGACCATTGGTGACATTGAACATCTTTTATTATGTTTATTAGCATCTGTATGCCCTCTGGAGAAGTGTATATTCAGGTCTGCCCTTTTTTTTTTTTTTTAATATATAGGGTTGTTTTTTTTTAAAGATTTTATTTATTTATTTTTAGAGAGGGAAGGGAGAGGGAGAGAGAGAGGGAGAGAAACATCAATGTGCGGTTGCTGGGGGACATGGCCTGCAACCTAGGCATGTGCCCTGACTGGGAATCGAACCTGCGATGCCTGGTTCGCAGCCCGCGCTCAATCCACTGAGCTACGCCAGCCAGGGCAGGTCTGCCCATTTTTTAATTGCATTGTTTGTTTTAATGGTGTTGAGTAATATAAATTTTTTATAAATTTTGGATATTAACCCCTTATCAGATATATCATTGCCAAATATGCTCTCCCATTCAGTGGGTTGCCTTTTCATTTTGTTGATGGTTTCCTTGGTTTGCCGTTGATGGTTTTGCTGTGCAAAAACTTTTTAGTTTGATGTAGACCCATTTGTTTATGTTTGTTTTCTTTGCCCAAAGAGATAGATCAGAAAAAATATTGCTAAGAGAAATGTCAGAGGTTTTATTGCTTATATTTATTTCTCAGAGTTTTATGATTTTGAGTCTTACATTTAAGTTTTAAATGTGTTTTGAATTTATTCTTGTATATGGTGTAAGAAGGTGATCTAGTTATATTTTTTTGCAAAAATTTTTGCAATTTTCCCAGCATCATTTATTAGATAAATCAACTTTACCCAATTTTATATTCTGGCTTCCTGTGTCAAATACTAATTGACCATACAGGTGTGGGTTTATTTCTGGGCTCTCTATTTTGTTCCACTGATCCATATGTCTGTTTTTATGCCAGCACCATGCTGTTTTGATCTGAGAATATAAGTTTGAACATGCTCTGGCTCACATCTGTACAAGATTGCTCTGGCTGTGGGTTAAGACTAGACTTGGAAGCAATAAAAGAAGACGGTTAGGACTGTGGTTTGATCCAGGATGTGACAGTAAAGATAGTGAATAATAGTAAGATTCTGGATATATATGTTGAAGATGGTGCTGGCAGAATTCCATATGGATAATGAATGAAATGTGAAAAAATAACTAAAAGAAATCAGACAACCCCAAGATTTTGGCAGAATCAGCTGGAAAGATTTTATTGCCATTTACTGAGGTTGGGAAGATGAGAGGGACTGCATGCTGGGGGAGTCCAGGAGTCCAGCTTGGATGCCAGTTAGACTTGGAAGCAGAGGGCACAGCTCAGTGTAGCAGCCCATGCTGGCTTTGTCACTGTGTGCATGATGGGTATAGGTCTGTCATATAAGTTTTCTATGAACAACAAGATGATAGAGTATGTGGAAACTCTTCAACAACTATGCTTATCAGAAATTCATATTCTTTTGTCTTGTGGTTCTGCCCCATTTATGATGAAAACAGAGTGGTTTGTATAGAGACAATAGTATATATCAAGGCCTCTTCCTAAGAATGTGTCCAAATTCTCACAAAAAGCACAACCTGGTCTAAAATGCTCACCCTGCTTTTTTTTTTTTTTTTTTACAAAAATAGGTCATTCAGTAAGGGATAATGCATTTTATTTTATGCTAATGAAGAAATAATTCAATACATGCCTATAGCTCAGCACTGGGCTGATTAATAAAAATGGGCATTTTTTTAAAGATTTTATTTATTTATTTTTAGAGAGGGAAGGGAGGGAGAAAGAGAGAGAGAGAAACATCAATGTGCGGTTGCTGGGGGCCGTGGCCTGCAACCCAGGCATGTGCCCTGACTGGGAATCGAACCTGCAATGCTTTGGTTCGCAGCCCACGCTCAATCCACTGAGCTACACCAGCCAGAGCTCAAAATGGGCATTCTTATCCACACTCCGGGGGGAGGGAGGTTGCACTTTCCTCTCTGTGGTTGAACAAGTAAGAAAAAATCGAAAATTTCATTAGGATTGCTTTACTCTTTGGGCCTTAGTCACTATCGCCTTATCCTTGAACAGAATGGGAAACCAGTGAGTGGCAGTCTTTGGCATGAGCCTTGGTTTGAGTTTCTTCTTTTATTCTCTGGTTATTTACTCTACTTTGTGAAAAGAGTAATAAGCCAGGAGTCAGAAAATCTGAATTTCTGTCCTGGTTCTGTGTGAGCTTTCAGGGGCAGTTTCTTGGGTCTGATGAAATTGGGTGTACTTCTCCCTTAATGGTTCAGAAAGAATTAAATAATGAAATACATGCATACAACATTTATAAAGACAAAAGTTGTTCTATTACTTTTCTATCCTTTCTTGTTCTTCCCTCTAGTGCTCAAGTTAAATTCTGCTTTAGGTAAATAGAAGAGAGAGTGATCAATTGGTTCAATTAAAAATTATTTTAATAAATTGCATTTTCTGGAAAAATCTCCATTTTACTTAAAGAGTAGTTTCAAGAAACCAAATAAACAAACATGGCATTATGGCAAAACAGATCCAAAATAAGACAGAGGAAAAATGTTACAATTATTTTGTTTCTTTTACTTTTTTTTTTTTTTTTTTGAGGTGACACTGGTTAACAAAATTACACAGGTTTCTTCGGCACATCATCTATACACTGTGTTTTGTGCATACCAGCACAAGTCAAGTCTCCTTCCATCACCATTTATCCCCCACCATCCGCTGCCTCTCCACCCCAGCAATCACCACATTGTTGTTTGTATCTATGAGTTTTTTCTCCTGTTTTTCCTTTTTGCTCAATCCAACCACCCATCCACTCACCCACTGTGACAGGCCTGATCTGTATCTATGAGTCTGTCTCTATTCTATTTGTTAGTTCATTTGGTTCATTAGGTTCCATATATGAGTGAAATCATATGGCATTTGTCTTTATATGACTGGCTTATTTCACTTAGCATAATACTCTCCAGGACCATCCATGCTGACACAGAGGGTTAGATTTCCTCCTTTTTCATGGCCAAGCAGTGGAGCAGTATTCCATTGTATAAATGTACCAAAGCTTTTGTCTTACTCATTTACTGATGGACACTTGGGGTGCTTCCAAATCTTGGTTATCGTCAATAATGCTGCAATGAATATAAGGTGTATATATTCTTTTGGATTAGTGTTTTGGGTTTCTTGGAATAAATTCTCAGAAATGGAATCATAAGGCAGTTTTGTTTCTTAAATTTTTTGATATAACTCCACACTGCTTTCCACAGTGGCTGCACCAATCTGTATTCCCACCAATATGTTCTCCCATTCAGTGGCTTGTCTTTTTATTTTGTTGATGGTTTCCTTTGCTTCCCCAAAACTTTTTAGTTTGGAGTAGCTCCATTTGTTTATTTTTTATTTTGCTTTTCATGCTGAGAAGATATATCAGGAAAAAATATTGCTATGAGATATGTCCAAGATTTCACTGCCTATATTTTCTTCTAGGATTTTTATGGTACTAGAAGAAAACATGTTTTCAAGTCCAACATTTCATTCTTTAATTCATTTGGAGTTTATTCTTGTGTATGGTGTAATAGGTGGTCTAATTTTTTTTGCAAGTATCTGTCCAGTATTTACAACACCCTTTGTTGAATAGACTATCTTTACCCCATTGTATGTTTTTGCTTCCTCTGTCAAATCTTGATTTACTATAAAAGCATGGTTTATTTCTGGGTTCTCTACTCTGTTCCATTGATTTATGTCTGTTTTTATATCAGTACCATGCTGTTTTGATTACTATGGCTTTGTAGTATCATTTGACATGAAATAGCAGGATTCCTCCAAACTTGTTCCGTCTCAAAATTGCTGTTGCTATTTGGGGTCTTTTGTGGCTCCATATAAATTTTTGGAATATTTATTCTATTTCTAGTTCTGTGAAATATGGTATCTTGAGAGGAATTTCATTGAATTTATAGATTTCTTTAGGTAGTATGGACATTTTAATGAAGTTAATTCTTCCTATCCATGAACACAGTATAAGCTACCACTCACTTGTATCTATTTAATTCCATCAGTGTCTTAAAATTATTCAGGTATAGTTTTTTTACATTCTTGGTTAAAATTATTACTAGATCTTTTATTCATTTTGAAGCAACTATAAATAGATTGTGTTCTCAGTTTCCCTTCCTGATAGTTCATTATTGGTGCATACATATGCAACTGATTTCTGGATTAAAAAAAAATTTATTCTGCTACTTTACTGAACTCATTTATCGGTTCAAGAAGTTAAAGTTCTCATGTACAGTATCATGTCATCTGCAAATAATGATAGTCCTACTTCTTTCTTTCCAGTTTGAGTGATTTTTATTGCTTCTTGTCTGATTGCTGTGACTAGCACTTCCATTACTATATTGAATAAGAGTGGCAAAAGTGGACATCATTGTCTTGATCCATTTTTGCCCACTGAATGTGACATTGGATATGGGTTTGTCATATATGTCCTTTATTGTGTCGCAGTATGTTCCCTTTGTTCTCACATTGCTGAGAGTTTTTATCATAAATGTATGCTGAAGTATATCAAATGCCTTTTCTATAGCTATGGATATGATCATGTGATTTTTATCCTTAATTATTTTAATGTGATGTATCATGTTTATTGATTTGTGGGTATTGTGTCAACCTTGCATCTCTTGAATAAATCACACTTGATTGTGGTGTATGATCTTTTTAATGTATTGTTGGATCAGTGTTCTAAGATTTCATTGAGGATTTTAGCATCTATATTCAGGGATATTAGCATATGATTTTCTTTATTTATAGTGTCTTTATCTGGATTTGGAATTAAAATAATGCTGGCCTCATAAAATGAGCTTGGGAATCTTCCTTCTTCTTGAAATTTTTTGGAATAGTTTGAGAAGGATAGGTGTAAGTTCTTTGTATGTTTGGTAAAATTCACCTGTGAAGCCATCTGGCCCAAGACTTTTGTTTGTTGGGAATTTTTTATTACTGCTTTAATTTTACTAGTTGTAATTTGTCTATTCATGTTTTCTAATTCTTCCTAATTCAACTTTGGAATTTTGTATGCTTCTAGGAATTTATCTATTTCTTCCAGATTTTCCAATTTGTTGGCATATAGTTGTTCATAGTACTTTGTTAAAATCCTTTTTATTTCTGTGATATCCATTGTTATTTCTCCTATTTCATTTCTAATTTTATTTCAGTCCTCTCTCTTTTTTCTTGATGAATCTTATTAAAGTTTTGCCCATTTTGTTTATCATTGCAAAGAACCAGCCTTTGGTTTCATTGATCTTTTGTATTTTTTTTTCAGACTTTATTTTATTTCTGCTCTGATCTTCATTATTTCCTAACTTCTGCTCACCTAGTGCTTTGTTGTTGTTCTTAAAATTCCTTTGTGTAATGTTAGGTTGTTTATCTGAGATTTTTCTTGTTTCTTGAGGTAAATCTGTAATGCTATGAATTTCTCTCAGGACTGCTTTTGCTGAGTCCCACAGATAGTTTGTTCTGTTCTCATTTTCACTTGCTTCAAGGCATCTTCTGATTTCTTTCTTCATCTCGTTGTTAACCCATTCATTGTTTAATAGTATGTCAATTAGTCTCTATGTCTTTGTGTTTTTCAAGTATTTTTTCTTGTGATTATTTCTAGTTTCATAACTTAATGGTCAGAGGAAATGTTTGATAAAATTTCAATTTTCTTAAATTAGTTGAGACTTTTGGGTACTAAAATGTTGTCCATCTTAGAAAATGTTCCTGTGCACTTGAAAAGAATGTATATTCTGTTGCTTTGGGATAAAATACTTTGAAGATATCAACTAAATCTATCTGATCTCATGTGTCATTGAGGGCCACTGTTTCCTTGTTGATTTTCTGTCTGGAGGATCTATCCATTGAAGTAAGTTGGATGTCAAAAATCCCCTGCTATGACTGTAATGCTGTCAGTCTCTCCCTTTATGTCCATCAAGATTTCCTTTACATGTTTAGGGGTTCCTATGTTGGGTGCACATGTATTTGGAAGGTTTGTATCCCCTTGTTGGGTTGATTTATTTAGTGTCCTTCTTAGTCTCTCACAACATCTTTGGTTTAAAGTCTATTGTGTCAGATACAAGTATTTCTGCTCAGCTTTTCCCCCTTTGCATTTGCATGACATATCTTTTTAAATCCCTTTACTTTTAGTCTGTGTGTATCTTTTGTTCTGAAGTGGGTCTCTTATAGATAGCATATATGTGAGTCCTGTTTTCTTATCCATTCAGCTACCCTATATCTTTTTTGATTGGAACCTTTAAGCCTTTACATTTAAAGGGACTTGATAGGTATGTATTTATTGGTCTTTTATTCTTTTAACTCATTCCTCTATTTCTCCTCTTCTTCTTCTTCGAGCAGTCCCTTTAACATTCTTATAATACTGATTTGGTGGTAACAAACTTCTTTAGCTTTTACTTGTCTGGGAAGCCCTTTATTTCTGCTTCAATTTTAAATGATAGTCATGATGGATAAAGTAGTCTTGATTGTAGGTCCTTGCTTTTCATCACTTTGAATATTGTATGCTAATTCCTTCTGGCCTAAAAGAATTCTGTGGAGAAGTCACTTGACAGTCTTATGGAGCTCTTTAACTGCTCTTCTGTTCCATCTTTCAAGATTCAGTTTTTGCCTTTAACCTTTATTTTAATTATGATGTGTCTTGGTGTGGGCCTTTTTGGGTCCATGTTGTTTGGGATTCTATGTGCTTCCTGGACTTGTGTATCTTTCTTTTATTACCAGGTTAGGAAAGGATTTTCTCATTATTTCATTTCTTTGGTCATTATTTTTTTTAATAGGGTCTCAATTTATTGCTCTCTTTCTCTTTCTTCTGGTACTCCTATGATACAGATGTTGTTACTCTTCATGTTGTCCCAAAGGTCCCTTAAACTCTCTTTATTTGTTTTTAAATTCTGTTATATTTTTGCTTTTCTGATTGAGTGTGTTCTGTTGACTTGTATTCCAAATTGTTGATTTTATCCTCTTCCTCATCCAACCTACAGTTAATTCTTTCTAGCGATTTCTTCATTTCAGATATTGTATTCTTCATTTCTGAGTAGTTGTTTTTATGTTTTCTATATTTTCTTTCATGCTTGTTGTAACTCTCTCTAAGTTTCTTGAGCATCCTTATAGCCATTTTTTTTAACACTATATCTAGTAAGTTGCTTGCCTCCATTTTCTTTAGTTCTTTTTCTGGAGATTTCTCCAGTCATTTCACTTAGGGCCTGTTTCCTTGTCTCCCCATTTTGGCTACCTCTTTGTATTTATTTTTATGTATTAGATAGATCTGCTTGGACTAACAGTCTTTGTGTGGTATCCTTACATGGTAGGTGCCCTGTGGGGTTCAGTGGTGCAGTCTTCTTAAACACCTGAACTGAGTTCTCCAGGAATGGCTGCTGTGTGTTTTATGTGGGACCTCCTATTGTAATTGAGTTTTGACTGCTATTGGCTTGTTCATGTGAGTGATGACCCTCAGGTTGGCTAACAGTGGAGATCGACTCTGACCATACTTTGAGAGCTGCTGTGCACTTGCTAACCACATGAAGTAGAATGTGCCTCAGCAGGGTTTAGTGTCTTTCGAAATCTCTTTTTGAATATGCTGCTTGCAAAGCGAATTGAATCCAGCTCTGATATTTTCTGTAGATGGCCACTGGGTGTGTTGGCTCTGGACCTCTTGGGAGGGACCCTAGTGCAGACCAATGTAAGATGATGCTTATGACTGGCTCTTGGCAACCTTTTAGAGCTGCAAGTGATTCACAGTTTGTGGCCGCCTCTGCTGGGCCTGGGTATGCACGAGAAGGACCAAGCTGTGTACCAAGGCCAGTTTTTACCAGCACTGGTCCTGAAAACAGGTCAGCAAAAGTCCTAAGACAGTCTAGATCCACCTCCTCTTGCCTCTACCTGCCAGCTACATATTAGGCTCAGTCACTGAAAGAGCCTTTGGCCGTACTCCTCAGCAGGGCATAAGCTCCAGAGAGTGGGGCAAGAGGAAGTCCAGAAGGTGTGATTATTGTTTTCCTTCTGATTAATGCCACATGGAAGAGAGTGATCCACCCAAGAAAGATAGCATTTGCAGTGGGAGAATGACCCAGCACAAGGATCCTGACAGCTATCACGTCAGCTCTCTCCCCAGAGCCACAAACCCCAGATTCTTCACATGACTCTAGTCCACTCTGCCCTGCCTCTAGCAGAGCCCATGATGAGTGGCTGCAGATCAAATTTTGTGCATTGGTCTTTTAAGAGGATCCCTGTGTCTCTAGCAGCATCCTGTCTCTCCCTTGTGGACAGAAACCCTGCTGCTTTTCACAGCCAGATGTTATGTGGATGCCTCTTTTCAACCCTGATCCTCCAGACTGGGGAGTCTGGCTCAGAGTTTAGATTGTATATTTCTCAGGGGGAACCCCCACAGCTGAGATGTCCCTTGGGAACCTCAGGCACCACCTAAGGGAGCGAGGCCAGCCCTTTTTGCATCTCCACCCTTCCTACCAATCTTGATGTGACTTCTTCTGTAAATCCTTGATCCTAAGATTTCTCTTCAGCTGGTCTTCAGGTGGTTATTCAGGGTCGTTGTTCTGTAATATAGTTGTAGTTCCACTTTGGCCTTAGCTCCCACCTACTCTGTCGCCATCTTGGATCCTTGCTAGAAAAATTTTTTTATACACATCCAGTTTAGCTCTGGGAATACAGCATAATAAGGCCTCCTTTCTGTGGTGACTAAGATCAGGCTCAGCATTGCCCTTGTGCTTTAAGTGAGTCATTTAAAAAACATTTGGTGTGGTTTCAGTTTTACTCAGAGATCTGGAAAATTAAAGGGACACATACATTCTATAATTGCAAATAAATTGCAGTTGGGAATTGTAAACACCAGGATCTGCCCGGGTCTGGCATGGAGCAAGGGAAGACATATGTCATGTATCTTTCCTCAGGGGCTGCTGGCTAAGGCAGACACCGCTAAATCTCCCAGTGGGCCTGAGGCTGACAGTTCTTTGTCTTTGAGCACTGTGTAATTAAAGAGTTCCTTAGTGTCCTTTCACTGGCTTGCCCTTGGCTCCCCTAGATGCTTGCACTTCTCCTGAAGTGCTGGTGACAGGACAATGAGCTTTACAGAAAGGGGCAGGAGATGTCACAAACTACAGCATGAGAGGAAGATGCAATTTTTCCTTAGCTAGGACTCACTAAACCAGGGGACATGGATCTGTCCAAAAAATATGGGACACTAACCCCTTATCTCAGGCCTGCTACTGGGAAAATGTTTATTCTAAAAACACCCAATTTCCATTTTTATTAGAAAAAATAAAATATTTAAAAGGAAATTCATTTTTGCCCATATCTAGAAAATTAAAGATTTTTTGGTTTAGGGAAAATACAAAAACGATCAGCTATATTTTTATATTTTTTCTAAATTTAACTATCTTTAAGCTTATTTCTTATCTGTTATATGATCAGTATTACAGCAACTGATTTTTAAGGTCAACATTTATTTTTATGTATTTACATTTAACTGGGTCTTCCAAGTGATATGAAATACTTTAGCATATTTTATTTTTGGCCAAGACTCAATGAACTTGAACTTCAAAAGGTCTTATTCTTAGTCAGAATTGTTTAAAAGTACAAAGTCTAATAAAAAAGACCTGGATAATACCACACTTTCAGGATTAATATAAGGAATAATTAGCTTTGTCACCAAGCTGCTTATTACCAAATCAACACAGGGTAATAAAAGCATATAAATGCATTATTTGCATATTACATGTAATCTTGGGAATATATTTCCTAAGAACAGAATGAAGGTGGATGTACAGAACAATTTCCCCAGTCCAGTGTCTATAGGTCTATAACAAAATCTGAAGGAAAAAATAATATCTTTCACTGCTGCCCTTGAGTGACAGCGCTGATGAAAAATGAAGTCATAGATAACTCTGGATGACAATATAGGCATCCTCTACCCATCTTGCAGGTTATTCACAGGTGTCAATCATAGGTGTAAATTTAATCAAATATCAATGTAATACCTAGGAAATGATAGGACTAATATCATCTATGAAGGATCAGGCCTTCCCTGCAAAGTAGCAGAAATAAAATCTAAATCCTTTTCTGGTATGTTTAATGGGAACTCTGTCTGCAGAGGAAATAAAATCACCTAAGTTCATTGTTTTCCTAGGCAGGTGGTGCTGCATGAGTTTAAAGAAAGCTCCAGATGGACAGACACGATGAAAGAACCATCCATGTGAAACACTTCCCTCCTGGGTGTTAAATAGTGCATTGACTATATCATGGAACTGTTGAAACCAATAGGATTAATGAGAGAAATTGTATCCCAGAAAGCTTTGCTCTGACTAACTTTGGGGAAACATGCCAAGTGACCTCTTGGAGGTTGGGGACACCAGGAGTATCATCTTGGAACATCTCTCTCCCCAGTCATACGCAAACAAAAGGGAGCAATATTTGCTCAGGATGATTGAGTTTTCACCTAAGTCAAGTGAAGGCACACATGAAACTAGAATGGACAGAGAGACCAGATACAGTGCAGTGGGTAAATGATTTGACATTTGCTATTATAAGTGGCACAAGAGTATTCTGCTGAGGTTAGATCATACATGTGTGTTTCTTCTCACTCACATTGAATTAAATATATTAACCCAAACAACATTCAACGTTCTCTTTTCTGTAAAGATCATATGGGCTTAGAGGAGGAAAATAATATCCCTTACCTTTGACCCCCAAACCAAATCACATTGGCTGGTCCCATTCACTGAATTTCTTACTTTGGGGCTGTCCTAAACACTTTTACATATTATCTCAATGTTTCCTGCCAACAATCACATAGGTAGATATTATTATTATGATTCCTACCTCTCAGGTGAGCAAACTGGGGTCTAGAACAGTTAAATCACTGCCCAATAACATGGAGTTAATAAGTGGCAAGAGTCAAGATTCTATCCCCGTGTGATTCAGGAGTCTGCGGTCTTAAACACTGCATCGGATTTCTCCCAATTGTTTGTGTTCCACACTACCTCTATCCTCCTTGCTTAGTATCACTGGTACCCCAGTGCAGAAAGGAAACCCTGACATATCTTGTTTCCCACCTGACTCCTAGAGCTCAGTGAGAGGTGACAGGGCAGGAAAATAAATGTTATAGATGATCAGAGCTGGAGGCTACAACCTTTGAAGTCAAAGGTCACTGTCACATTTAACTGATGAAGAGAAATCTGAGCCCCAGAATGGAGAAGACATGAGTTGCTCCAGGTCATATAAAATACCCAGCAGCTGAGCTGGAGGTAAGAGCCAGACCTCTTTGACTTCTAGGTCAGTAATCTTCTCAAAACACTACACTTCCCTAACTCATATGGCAACTCATTTTATGGTCCAAAAATAAAATGTAGGATCACCCATTATAGCCTATCACCTCTGCCACAAACTCAAAACTTTTGTGACCTAACAATGCACAAAGCTCATTCGGTCGACACACCAGGCTGAGACAAGACACAGGAGATCCTGATTTGTTCTGTACCTGATGACCTAAGGTTTTCTTGGTATTACATTTGCTTATTAATGTTTATAGCTAGTCACATAAGTTTCACTATTAAGAATGCCTACTTTCCTAAGATTTCTGCTGTGTAGAAAGGAGGTAATATATACTCTATAACCCCAAAATGAAAATTTTACTCTTTTTATTCCATCCCTGACTGTTGGCTTTATGTCACCTTAACAGATTAGAACAAGGTTTTTTCAACTCCAGTACCGCTGACTTTTTGGACTGAGTAACTTGAGGTGTTGGGTTGTCCTGTGCATTGTAAGATGTGTACCTTGCCAGGTCTCTGCTCACTAGATGCCAGTAGTTCCCCTGACCCACCCAATCTGTGCCAATCAAAATTTTGTCCAGACATTTTTGAACATTCCATGGAGGGCAACTGACCTTTGTTGAGATGGGCTGGAAGATTTCTGTTAAGTTATAGGCATTCTATTTGCTTTCTGTTCCTGCCTCTCTTTCTTGAGTTGTAAAATAGAGGGGGTTGGATGGCAATTTCTAATTGACCTCCCCACTCTCAAATACAATGACTCACGTCCCTTCCTGTGTCTGAGTGTTCAGCCCTCAACAGTGCTTCCTGTTGGGGCAAACTTATGGGTAGGTCCTGGAATGAGGCCAAGGAGGTTAGTTTACCAGGTGTATTAAACAAACAAAAAACACTCGTTTGTAACTAAGAAGGTAAATAAATAAGGAGTTGACTAGAGAATGTAGAAGGGAAATTTTGTGAGCTACAGAGACCAATTAATGCAGGCAAAGACAGAAAGAACAATCAGGAAGTTAGGGAAAAGAGCAGACAAGTCACAGGCTTGTAAGGAAGCAGTCAGCTTGGGTGTAAGTCTTCATGAGACCTCAAGGCTTACAACAAAAGCCACAAGACTTCTTGCCTACAGAAATATGTATGCCCAAAATACACAGTACAATATATCCCCCCGCTGATGTGATTGATAGTATGTGTTTCATTGTGTTTAACAGATATTTTTATCTCCTATAGCTTACAAAGTGCTGTCTTTGATAACATGAGAAATACAAAGATTAATTAAACATGGTCTTTGTCTCAAAGGAACTTGAAGTCTAGTAAAGGCAATATATTTGTATTCAGTCCATAGTAAATAGTAACCTGAGGAAGGGCTGACAGATACTTAGTGTAGGCTCATTATGTGTAAAGTGACTATTTTATGCTTTCCCAGTGGAAAGCTCTAATGCAGAACATGCTAACCTAGACTCAAGGCAGTAGACTAAAGGATTCTTTCCTCCCTGAGGTATGATAGATTGTTGACTGCAATATTAAAAGGAATAATTAAATTTTCATTATGTATTCTTAGGCAAAAAAAAAATCTAGCAATAATCCACCAGGTATCTGTGTACCTTTAATTCTATAACTGCGTAATATATGACCACCTAGAAGAATAACAACCTCCTAAGGACAAAGACTAGAAATAGAATTGCACATTAATTCACAGAAAATGTACCTATTAGCTCAAACTGAAAATATACCTTGACACTGACCAGCAAATATATGCCAATCTTTTCTCTGAAATTAAAAGGAAAAAAAGTTTTTTTCAAGTAATTTCTTTGTGAACACACTCTGTCTTGATCTAAAGCAGACCCTATCCTGCCATAAACAAGAATAATTTGGCTGTTGTGCTTTTGTGCATCCTGAACCCTTTTCCTTTAACAGTCTTGATGAGCATGCGGGTGTGTTCTGCATACCAATAGCCACTCCACGCTGAAAGAGAGGTAGTCAACCCAGCCCACACCATCTGTGGTCCCCGTTAGATTTGCTGCAAATCTCCCTGAGCTGAGGCAAACCTCCCTCTGTCTCGAGTACACTGAGAATCAGAATAAAAAATAAATTAAGACAAGTAGGCAAACATTAAAATGAGTTGTTACAGAACATTTTTATAGATTCCAATTCAATGTCAAGAGAGCATCATTCTGCTATAATGACTTTTTATCTTAAAAGCACTTCTTGGCAGTCATAAATAAGCAGCCAGGGAAAGAAATGATAAGATGAAAACAGAAACTGAGTCACTAAGGATCTTTATTATCATTTAGACAAAGCATCCGTGACTGTGAAGAGGGAAAAGTAAAGGATAACAATGAAGAAAGAAGTTCCCATACTGTATAGCTGTCTTGTCCATGTCAACAGAAAATCTGGCTCTGATAGGCTGACAGCTTGTCTGTATAAATAGGTTAGGGCCAGAAATGTTTATTTGTGATGAAATGTTTCTTCCTCCAGCCTGTAACAGGAGTTCTAGAAGCACTGACAAGGACAGCAGTGGCTCTATAAATCAGTGAGGGCATTTTGTCTATTTGAAAAGCATTATCTCAGGGTTGTTCAGGCAATTTTAAAGGGTGTTCTTTCTCCCTTTTATCAAAAAGCAACAGCTTTAAATGCAGATACATACCCTCTACTAAAAGTGCAAGCAGGAGCCTTTAATCCTGATGAGTACAGGTTAACAATTTGCTTATATGCGCTTTGGCTCTATATGTAGAGCCATTTGTGTACCACCGACATTCCTGAGTGTCATAGTTCTCCTGTGGGACAGGTTGGAGAAAAGGAGGCTGGCTGGAAGTCAGAGAGAGTTCTCAGTCTTGGTCCAGGCATGATTCATTTAGAGACCTTTGGCCTTGTTTCCACCCATTTCCAAATGAAGATATCTAAGACTAATACATTACCACAGAGTTTATTACCTACTTTGTTTTCTCTTCAGGACCATCAATAAAGAGCCCATCTCATCCTCTAGTGCAGTTGGGGGTCTTTCGTCTCTTTCATGGTGAGTGAGGTTAGGTAAACAGAGGCTTGGGGGTAAGAGAGGGCAACGGTGACTGATCTAAAAAGCACTGAGTGCTTCTGAAGTAGTATCATGCATTTGTATTTATGTTTATGTCGTGTATATTTATTTTTTATTTTCGTCTTCTCCTTCCCCATCTCAAGCAGCTGACTTTGACATGTGCTCCATTGTCTGGTTTTGGATATGTCATTTGTGCTTACATTTGCTTTGCAGTTTGCTATTTGAAGTATCATTAGTTGCTTCCTCATCCTGGCTTTACCATCATCCCATTTGCCATCTGGATGGAGCACATTTCTATAAGCTCTGCATCCCCATACACAGAATTGTGTAGTTCCTTACACTGCTGGGGGTTCGTTATTTCTTTAGAAAACAAGGATGTGATGTGCATAAAAGCTTTAGCTCTGATTTCACCATCAACAAGACGGAATTTGATAGAGCCTTTGAGACTATTTCTAGTAGTCATCATCATTTCCTGCAGACAGTCTGTGTTATAGATCTGCATGATATTCCACAGGCGGGGCCAGAGTTTGCTAGATGGGTGCAAAGCTTGCCTTCTAGAAACTTGCTGCCCCAAATAGATGGAATGAGCACACAATGGTAATCCAAAAATGCCCACCTGCACAATTCACAAAACATCTTCTTTCCAGTGATTGTTTATGAAGTAAATCAGTAAAAATTCTTGTTGTACTGATGTGGGAGTATATGTTTAGTAGTTGGAGTAACTGTTAGAATGGGAATGAGGAGATAAAGATGTTAAAGATAGTTTAGCAGGCCAGACCCATGATGGATCTAGATAAAATATTATGTTATTTGAAAACAGCACCATTGAACATGTTGCTTTTTCTATAAAACTATTCCTTTTATATTTATAGCCCCACATTCCAGTTGTGCTGGCTAAAGAAAAAAAGTCCAAATCCTTTCTAACTCTTCTTTTTCTTCTACAAAATTGAATCTGTCAACAAGTCTTAATGTTTGTATTTAGAGTATGTCTTACTGTTCATATTATTAAAATTCATATCAATTTCTAAATTTTAATAGCTATCTCTTAGGAGATCCCCTTACTTTTGATGTCTATGCATTTCAATCCCTCTGTCTCCTGACACTAAGCTCTGACTCTGAATGCATGTATCATCAATGATTATATGTGTTCTCACACTTTTTACATTTTCTGATCCCAGAAACCCCTTCTATGTCCCATTCAATTTAATAAATCTTATTTACACCTTATGACCTCTTCAATGAAGCTCTCAAAAACTGCACTTAGTCTGAATAAAACTTTCTCTAACTGGAAAGTTGTGCTTCTTGTCAACACCACAGTTATAAAATTATTTTTCATGATTTCAGATATGCATTTTCTCCTATATTTTAGCTCTAGGTTTTATATTTTATTTTTTAATAACACCTCACCCAGCATAAAGTTGTTTAAACACACATAGCAGGTGGGCAACAAAACTTTGATTGTTTTCCAGTAATACCTCTAAACCATAAAGTTTAAGTATATATAGAAAATTCTTAATGTACCTAATAACCATAATTTGTTCAGAATTCTTTTGAACAATTAGTATTTTTCTTCACATTACATTATGTGTTAGCTGGCAGTAAGGGTTGAATTCTGATTGAGAAGTGACCTTTATAGGAAAATTATGCCCACAAGTTCCCGAGTGATTTGTGCTTTTATTATTTTTTTTTTTCTACAGCTTGGTTGTGAACCATGATCCATTTAATTAAAATCCACTTTCACATACAAAAGAAATCAACAACCTGAAGAAAAGTGAAATGTCACATTCTTCAATCATCTTTTTTGAGTGCTCTGAATTTCTTTTTGAAGCAGTTGCTGAAGGCATTTACAGGCCCTTTTTACTAGAAATAAAATCTAACACCAGCTGAGTCAGAATCAGGATCAGTTCAGATCTTGGACATGTTTTAATTTAAAGGATTTTTCATCTTAGCAGAACTATAAGTGAATGTTTTAATTATCATATGCATCTAGGGTGTGTACTTTCCAAAGCCTAGGGAGACAGAATGCCAAACCACCACCAAATGGGCAAATGCCCAAGAAATTGCCAAGTATTTCTAAAAAACTTGTTTTATAAAAAATGTCCTTCTTTGACAGAACCTATAAGTTTAGGGTAAATTTACTATAAGTAACAAAACATTCAAGTGCTTAAGTGAACTGGGCTGTGAGCTACTTGAGGTTTGTGGTCTCAGGCAGGCTAGGCTTTCAGTTTAATAAAGGAAAAGGAAAGGAATTGATGGTGGTTTTTCAGTACCTTGGACAGCTCCCGCTGCCCGTCTGGCTGGGAAAAGCTTCATCAACAGATTGCTAATCTCCCTTCTCTCTCCCTGAATAGCATTTTGCCTTCTGGCAAGAAGCAATGTGTTGCCTTCATCCACAGGATCTCACCTGTGGACATGTGAAGCTGTCTAATGGGTTCCTGCTTTTTGCCCCACTGGGCTGTGACTGATCAGGGAGCCAGAGCTGCACAAGTTGCTAATTGTCTCAGCCTGTAACTCTTGAATGATGAAAAAGATTAAAAGGGAAGGAAAACAGCTAGTATATCTTTTTCTTGAAAAAGCTTGCACTGAAAAAGGCTCATTAACATCATTAGTATTCCATTAACCTCTAGCCAGACAAATAAGCCGAAGGTAATTTTATACCAGGGGGAGAGAGATTGAAACAAAAAAATTAAAAATTATCTGGGTGTAGGTAATACTTTCCAGTTACTTCAACTGAACATTAGGACAGACATCAGCGACTTTACTTACTATAATGATAGCCTGGTGTTGGAGTGTAGCCAGGACCCTGGCTGCTAGGAAGGAGCTGTAGGTAATAGCAAATGAAGAGATTCATTGATTGAGACAAAATGTATGAGAGTAATTCATTTTAACACAACAACACAAAATCTTGTGAAGGAACACTGTGTGATACAATACAAGCTTTAAAAATTGTACAAGCAAAAGGCCATTCACTTTGTAATTTTTTCCCATCACATTTTGTTTTATTCTAATCCATACCTCCCTACCTACCTGGATCTTGTTTTTTTGATCTCCACTGTAACAAAATCTGTTGCAAATTTAGAAGTTGAGTGTATAGTATTGTTAAAACCATTAGTCTTTAGGTTTCTTGGTGTAGAGAGGGCAATTTTTTTAGATGACAGCGTGCAAGCTCCATCCAGAAGTTATCCAGCCATGTAATATAATAAATAGACACATTTATTGAACAAGATACAAGAAATATTGTACATAGGACAATAATGCCTCAGTCTCCTTCAAAGTAGGCACCTCGGGACCTCACACAGTTCTTCCAATGGCCATCAGTGGCCCTGTCATGTTTTCCTGAATCTCCTTGATAGTCTGAAATCTCTTCTTTTTGAAAGGTGATTTTAGTTTTAGGGAAAGCCAGAAGTCACAGGGCGCCAAATCTGGGCTGTAGCAGGGAGGGTGAGTCACCTGGATGATTTGATGTTTTGCAGACAAACACTGCACTAGTTCTGGTACATGAACAGGCATGTTGTCATGATGAAGCTGTCAATCATCAGTTGCCCACAGCTACTGTCTTTTGAATCATCCAAATAGTTTCTGTAGGGGAATTTTCAAGTTTAATGCAAAATTTGATGCAGATTCATTGCTCTACTCATTCAGTAATTTTGAACATGACGGACACAGTACATGTGCTCACTCAAAGGCATCTACTGCCCCCACTCAGTGGTACAATGAAGTTGTCATTGTTCACACAGGTGCATTCCAGTCCATTCCCCTGGGCTGCCAGTTTACACCGATGTTGCAGAAACCATTCTCATTACATTAACAATGGCTGGATGTTTTCCAGACAGACCTCATATCTTAGATTTTCTTCTTGACTAAATCTCAAAATATAGTGTGGATTTTGATGACTTAGTTTTCCTTATATAAAAGATTATGGTTTTTAAGTTTCTTTAAGAACTCTGTGTGAAAAATAATAGATGTGTAAAGTTTCATCAAAGTGGAAGAAGTAGTAAAACTATGATTGCACAATTATCTAATGTAAGCCTAGATGAATACTTATGTTAAACTGTCTGCCTCAGCATAGGAATCCCTAGGTCACTGTCAGATTAAAGTAGTGCTGTTATTTAATATTAATTTCAGGTGTAGCAGTGATTTACACTGTAGCCTCATTTTTGTACCCAAGTTGAGAACTTTATGACAACAATTAAGGTACCTTCACAGAGATTTCAGAGTTTCTTTCTGTACACACATATGGCCTTGAATAGTCAAACTCAAAGTTGACTTGGTCATAGAACATGGATTTCTCAACCAGGTGCATATTTAAGAGTCATCCTCATGCTCCAAAAAATTCTCTTAGCTTTGATAGTATGGTTTAGATTTTTTATAATAAAAATTATAATTTAAGGCCACTGCATCAGTAATTACAAGTTTAATCTTGTTTATTTACATGACAGATAATTTTTCTCTCCTCCCTTGGATCTTGAAAGTAAATTTTGAACTTGTCTGTACTTTAGAAAACTCAGAGTAAGGTCAGATCCAAAAACAGACACACTTTCTGAATTCTGCTTTGAAGCTATTAAGCCTTTCCTTTCACTACACAATTGTTCACTTATTCCATCCCTTTAAAAAAAAGCATAAAAAATATTAGGTATTTGCAAGGCACTAGTTATCTAAAATACCTTGAGTTTCCCCTAATTCCTCTTTATCACCTAATCCTGAGATGATCTCACTCCTTCTCTTTGCTGCCTTAGATATCATGGTTTTCTGTTCTGTTTCACCCAGGCAGAAACAGATTTCCAGTTGCAAGAAGCATTTGCATTGACATCATTGTAGCATCAGTAAATGGGGCCAAGAGGGCTGTTTTATTTGAACATGTGCCTGGAAAACATCTCATTCACTAGATGAGAGAATGCATATACCTCATTCTATATTGCTTCTGTGAGATACCGCCTGGCACCAGTAGGACAGCTGGGTGAACAGCGTGCCAGTGTTGAACCTTGACACAACCATGTAGATCTTCAATATGTAACGACGCAATAATTTCCACTTGGGAATATAATGCATGATATGATAAAATACTCTGGTATCTATGCATATAGAATTGAGCTTTATACTAAAGACCAGCAACCAGATGAAGAAACATTTGCTCAAACCAGTATCACTGAACTAAAAATCTTAATGTTTTATCCCAGTACTCTCTTTACATTCATGTTTTATGAAAAAATATTCCCAAACTCAAACATCTGCTAAATACATGCTTCAAGACCCTGCTGTGTGTAACTCATTTCCAGAATCTCAAGAGAACCTTGAGGCAGGTGTTTAGATGTGTAAGTATACAGTTCATTCCAGACATTGACTCCCTAATAACTTGTCATTTGGTACTGTGTTGCTCTCTTCTGCTAGTTGAATGAACAAGGAATCATACTTAGTTCTGGTGATTTGAGCATTTACTCAGACCCTTGGTTCAGGATAGAAGTAGCAGAACATTATCTACTAACAAGATGAAAAGCTAAAAAAATGTTTCTCAGAAAGTTGCATTTGTAGCCACATTCATAGTGCCATGTGGCTAACCAGTGGGAGTGATTTGCAAAGGGGCTGGAAGGCTGCCTTGGGCTTTTGGGTGGAATTATCATAGGTCATAGATTTGAAAATAATACCTGAACATTTGCCCATAGTTTGGTGCATTTTTATTCTGGGGTTTTCAGCATCCTAAACCTTGTCTGGTAAATTTGGTTTGTAAGCAAACTGTCTTTAGCCAAATACATTCACTGTTTGGGTGGTTTACGTTAAACGTTTTCCTGTGACTAGCCTTCTTGACCAAAACAAGTATTATTCCTCCCTTTAAAGAAACTTTGATTTGAAAGGCTGAAAGGCAAAGCAATTAACAGCTATCCTCACTTCACTCAGCACATACAGGTAATTAGAGCCACATCTATATTTATTCAGAAACAGTTTATCTCAGATACAGGTAAGTAGAATAATGTTATCAAAATAATGCTAATATGTAGACACACCAAGGCTCCTGATTTTCACCACTCAGATCACAACCAGTAGAAATGAAGACCACAGGGCCAATGCACCACTGAATTCCTGCTCTCATATTCTTGACTTTGACTGATTTTTATATATCCTTTAAGAAAAATATATATTTATCTATGCTGTTGTTTTGAGTTGAATTGACTGCAGTTAGTGCAGAGCTGACATTTGCAATATGATTCCTTCTTCTACCACCACATTCAAAAACTTAAATGGCTGAAGTTAAGAAAGTTAAGGGCTAATTCCTAACTTTGACATAATAGATCCTACTCAATGTCAATCTGCCACTTTCCCTGGCAACAAGCCCTCTATTTCAGTCAATATATACCTGTTAAACTATAATTAATGCATGCACACTGCTTGCTTGTCTTTGGTACTCAAAAGCTACCAGCATTGCCCTGCGTGTGTGGCTTAGTGGATTGAGTGAGGGCCTATGAAGCAAAGGGTCCCAGTTCAGTTCCCAGTCAGGGTGTATGCTTGGATAGCAGGCCAGGTCCCCACTAGGGGATGTGTGAGAGGCAACCACACATTAATATTTCTCTCCTTCTCTTCACCTCTCTCTAAAAATAAATAAAAATATTTTTAAAAAGCAACAGCATATGAGACAGAACTGAATCTGAATTCAGGCTCCATCATTTTTGACAATAATAATAATCTTATAGATTACTGTGAGGAGTAAAGTTTTAACCATATATTGCCTAAGGTTATGCTGGATACCTAATAGGTGATTAATAATTATAGTCATTGCAGTTACTATTTATTCATCAAAAACATTTGTTACAAGTTACAGAACCCAAGTAGATATAGCTTAGGAAAATAGCGGTGTTTATTAGAAGGACACTAGATATCTCTTATAACCAAACTATGGGGAGGGAAGTGTGCAATTAGGCCTCAGAAGTAGCTGGCATTGGAACTCAAGTGGTGTTGCCAGAACTCATCTCTCTATCTCTCTGTCCTATTCTCTCTTGCTTGTTCTTTTGCTCTCTCTGTTTCTTTTCTTTGCTCCTTCCTGTGTGCAGGATGATTTTTAAGTCTTGTATTTTAAACTAAACTAACCTCCTCTACAAAGGAAGAACAAGATACCTGACAGCTCTTGAGCTTTATATTGTAAATGACTCATATTCTCTGTGGCTCACAGTCTAACAGTCTGAAGTCAACAGCTTCCATTTTATCTGCCTTGTTTGAGATGCCCACCCCTATACCAATTAATCATACACAGGAGGTGGAGGCCTCAAGTATACACATGGACATTAAGACCATACAACTGTATATTGAAAGTCCACCCCCAAAAAGAAGATTGTTGTCAGATGGAAAATGCCAAGGATTACCCATTATAATTATTTTGGAATCTGAGTGTAAAAACATAGCAAAATTAATTCCAGTCCTCTATTTAACATCGTGTGTTGAGAGTTGAATAAGAAGGTGAATATATAAACAAAGAAGACCCTAAGTGTTAGGGGACTCTGCCTGCAGAGTTCCCCTGGGCCACTGTAGATGCAAATAATTCTACCAAAACATGATCTGCTTGGGGAGGAAGGCTGACCAGTCTCTCAGAGGAGAAATGCGTTTAGCCCCTCCATCAATGGGTCTTTACTGAGTTTAGCTTGCATAGGGATACATATCAAAGAAAGGAGGTGTGGTTTACAGATAACATTTCTGGGATCATGGGGATCTTTTTGAGTCAGGGCCTGGTGGACAGGGTGATGCCAATCAGCTGTAAACAAATTTATTTTGTGATTGAACCCTTAACATTTAAATTGAGGACATTCTTAGCAAAGCAGGTTTCACAGGAGTTTATGTATTCTTTCTTAAGCCTAATTGTCCCCTGCCACAAACTGCTCATTCTGGCACAGGGTTGTACCCCAATTTGGCATTGTTTCAGGCCTGAATCAGGTCAGGGAAGCAAGGAACCCGAGAGATTAGGAGACTTTTTACCAATAGAATGAGGACTCAGGCTATGACAAAGAGAGGGTTTTTGTCCCTTCTCCATAATCCCCTAAATCCTTCCCTTACTGTGCCTGTGTTAGACTGTTCCTTCTTTGAGGAATCTTACCCACCATTGACTATTCAGCCATCCTGCAGGGGCTAAGCAGGGTGAAGTAAAGGGGACAGAGGCTGTGCTCCTGCCACGAAGGTAAGTATTGTTTCCTTAGTGGCTTATGGTCCCAAGGTCCCCTAGTCATGGGGCCTGTTGGTGAGGTTACAGACTCTGAAACCAGGCAGGACAGTTCCCAGCACCTAAGTCTGTGGGGAGTGGGGAAGGCAAGGAAGTGGGATGGATGCTGAAGATATGGTGTGTGCATGTATTTGTGTACATGCAAGCACACACAACTATGCAGGAAGGAGGTACTGAGAGTAGAGATATTCCAGGCAAAAATACATTGCTAACACAAGTGCAGAAATTTGGGAAAGGCTGGGCTGCTGTCTTCAGAAACTCCCAGACAGTTTCCCATGGCTGTTTACAAGATCTGTTGGTCCCTGTGGTTATGAAAGGATCCACAGAAGGCTGCACACCTGAATGCCTTTGTAAGACATGATGGAGATGAATGATGTGTTACAGGTGGGGAGATCCATTCAAGGGTTTCAATTGCAAGAATGATGTAATCTTATGTACTTTCTATAAAGGTCGTTTTGATAATGTGGAGAGTAGGCTGGAGGGGAGTAGGCAGAGCACATGAGGATAATCTTAGTAACACAGGTGGAATAAAATGAGACACCGAACAATTAAAAGTGATTCCAGTGCTAGTGATGAGGCAGGAATGGCAAGGCCTAGTGACCTATCAGATTTCAGGGAGAAGAAAGAAACTAAATGTAGCTCAGGAAGGAGACATATAGTATGACTTGAACCCACCCTCCACTTCTCTTTGCTTCCCTGCTGAAGACAACACTACTTATGCAGTTCTTCAGACTTTCACTGCAGGACCTGTACACACACTGCTTCCTCGGCCAGGTGTGCCCTTCCCATTTTTCAGTAAATGACATGCAGCTTACCTGTAAATTGCCATTCAATAATCGGCTACCTGGAAATTCTTATTTCTTTCTTCTTATTCTATGGTGTTATGGTCCCAGATAACTCCTGTTCACACAATTAACACAGTTAGAATTTTACATTTTGTTAAAGGGGAAAATTATATCAAATAATTATTTAAAACAGCAGGGAAGACTTTATTAAAGTTGATTACAATTGGGGTCAAGACTACTGGAATAGGAGAGTGAAAGTGAACTCAACTCCATACACAGCAGGGCCAAGTGGGGATTGCAGCTAGTTAGATGGTGAGGGACGGAAAGGAGAATTTCTGAGACGAACTTGGTTAGGTGTCAAGGTTAGAGGAGGGGGAGTCATCAAGATGGGGAGATCCTCAACAAACTGGCTTAGCCAGGCTTTTTGCTAAAACTGGCTTCAGCAGGTCGAGGACAGGGGCCAAAGACGAGACCTTGTCAAAAAGCAGGCTCAGGGGGCCCTGACTAAAGTTCAGTTAAGGAGGGAGTTCTCACCAATGTATGTGGATGATCTTTGATCATTGTCGTATCTTTCGCTGGAATGTAATCTCTGCAGGACAGAGACCTGTCAACTTTGCTCATCATTTTATTCCCAACACCTAGAACAGATGACACACGCTCAATACATATCTGTTTATTAAATCATGGGAAGTGATGCCAGACACTGGGCCTTAAAGACAACTGTCCATCACACTGTTTCTTCTGCTTTAATTTCCTTCCTTAGTGTTTCTATTCATCCTCAAGCTGCAGGGCTTTTTATAGGAGCTGTTTGAAGTCCCTCTTCTCAACAAAGCCTTCTCTGAATGCTTCAGTTCCATTGTTTTTAAGCTTCAGTAAGTAGTTATTGTCTATTTCATTTATTAGGCACTCAGTGATATTTTTCTTTGTTTTTAAAATAAATTCAGCTATTCCCACAACAGTGAGGTGATGCGCCTTCACAGAGTAAGAACGTGCCGGAAGCGTCGTGTTTCGTCTGCAGCACCGAGTGCGCCGCGGTCCTCTGGCAGCGCTCTGTCAACATCTCCAAACAAGCGAGGGAACTCGCTAATTCATGCAATTAATGCTTAGGCATAAAGAAGTTTGCAGTTATCAAGAAGCATAGAATAAATACCACTTTACTTATAGAAATAATGTAACTTATCTATCTAGGTGAGTAAAATTTCCTTCAAAAAATTACCTCGGGAGAGATGATACCACTGCTGTTAAAATACATTCGTTACTCAGAACGTGCCCAGGATTCTCCTTTCGGCGTGGTGTGCACCTGTCTGGCGCGTTTCCAGCTGCTGCTTGTGGACCCCTGCTCATTGCCGCACAGCGATGGTCTCAATACAAAATTGGTCCTCTTTACTTACAGTGTCAGAAAAAATGGCTCCAGATAAGCTGTTCATTTTTTTTTTTTTTGGCACTTGTCCTTCAAAATTTTATTGGCTCAGGCCCAACTATTCTTCATAGTGAGCCACACCATTACATCACACTGTGGAACCTTCGGCAATCAGTGTACATCAGCAGGTTCCCCCAGAAATCACATCACTTAAGATTAGTCAGCCTCTGGGAACTTTGGGAGATCGTTTTATTGCCACGATGGATGGTTCATATCACTTGCTTTGGAATTTTTTCTGATATAAAATTATAGTAGCTCTGCTTTACATAGTAGAACTTGGGGCCTTGATCTTTTATTATCTCTGTTATTTATAAGAATTGCCAACTGTACCCTTCACTCAAATGATGCTCAAAGTTCTAGAGATTCTGGCATTGTCACATAGACTACCTGCATTCCAGGTACTTGGCACACACACACATATATATTTTCTCCTGTTCTACTCTCATGAAAAGTTCACTTGCAGGAAGAGTTATTTATACTAGTCATATAATTAAATCTACTGCTTGTTAAACTAAGACAACTGCATATTTTAGCTTGTAATCAAATTATCCTTATTGTAATTCCCTGTGGTATTATTACCTAAATCATTGTAAGCCATTGGCAAAAACAACAGAGAGGAAAGTTGGTGTTTCCCGTTGAAGGCTCATATTAAGGGAAGTGTCCCCTGAAATTCTGATTCACTCAGAGCTCCCTGCTTTCAAGGCAGTGGCCCGAATTCTCCTAAATTTGTGGGCACCTCATTCCACTCATGGGCACTTTGTCTCGTCCATTGTATGGAAGAGGAAGTTACTGCTTAGAGAAAGTATGTAATTAGCTCAAGAAGCCAAGTAAGAAGCAAAGGTGGATCTCAACCTCAGGTCTGTCTGACTTTAGAGTCTGTCTGTGCTCATAAGAGCTGATGAAGAACCATGGAGTTTTCTCACAGGCCTTGCCTCTGACAAAAGCTGTGGTTCTACTGAGAACTGGACCCGTTTTTCCTTTACCAGCTACTTGCCCCTTTCTATTTTCTTAGGTTGACAGCTCAGAGTCAGATGTGCCACCTGCTCTTCCCATTCACACACCTTTCTATGTAGTTGTATTTTCCTCCTCACCCCTGTCTTCTCTCACACGTATTTTCTCATATATACATTTTATTATGCTGTGGAGTATATACTTTTGATACTGTCATAAATCCAGTTTGATCATTACAGTTTACACATACACCCTCCTATACCATCTTCCATTTTGCAGATGAGAGCTCTGGTTCATAGAGTGTGATCTGCACATGCAAGTTTACCCAGCCAGTAATCATGGGACAGAGCCTGTGACATCAGTCGTTGCCTGGCAGACCCCAACCGCCTCTGCAGCATTCTCGTGGCCGGCAGCATTTCCTGAACACTGCGATCTAGTACACTAGGGCCTGAGATGTAATAGATGCTTATAAAAAGTAATTTTTAAAGTGGTATGTTGTTAAGTATGTTGGCCAAATTGTGAATAACATATTTCACTCTTGGGGAGTCACGAAAAATGAACATTTTAAACTCACTGTGAATCCCAGCAATAAATAAACCTATTAAATAAATTTACAAAACACTAGATTAAAATGGTATTTTAGAGTTTATTTGGCCCAGAACACATTTTTTTTTTCATTTTCATTTAAAATACCTATTAACATCTTTCTGGAAATTGCTATTTTATAAAGCACAGCTTGGAACATGTTGGTAAATGGAATAAAAATGTCAGAACAAATGTGAGCCACAAGTAAATGCTCCTCTGAGCTCTCTGCTAACAGCAGCACGACCTTCCCCCAGTCACTTAACCTATTTGGGTCATAAGTTCATCCTGCGTTAAATTATAGGTTTGAACTAGATGCTCTTGAATGCTCCTCTCAGTGATAACATTTTTGATGTCTGACTCTCAAGTGCAATCTCATTTGAGGCAGGTTCAAGTATATACTTAGGTTTGAGGGTTAATATAGCAACCAGAAGAGTTTTGATTTGGGAGTAAGCTCAAAAACACTGAAGATTTAGTTCCTCCATATACATCAGTGTAGCACTTCAACAGCATAAAAAAAGGAGAATATCATAGTCTAATTACAGGGAAGGGGGAGCTGGGGGAAGGGAAAAGGGGGTATAAGAAGCAGCATAGAATCCTCCTTCTCACCAGTGAAAAGGTGAGCACAAGTCCTTGGGCAGAATTTTCGGCTTCAAGGAGGAGACAGAGCAAAGAGGAGGATATTTATCAGACAATAGATTGACTTTTTATTGTGAACTGGAAATTAAAGTCATCTACATTTTTTCTTCTCCTATTTGTAATATCCTCCAAGTTTCGGATAGCTCAAAGGAAAAAGAAAAGAAGACATAAAGAAGTTGATGTCCATTGTAAAGTTAAGAGAAATCACATCACATTTTATGCCAGGCTTTTACGACGGGAGAAAATAATTACACCTCGAATTGAGAACATTGTTTGACTGTAATATCTCTTTTCAAGTAGATTCTACTAATTCTAGATTTAGAGAATGAAAATGCGCTCACAGAAATCATCAGAGCAGGACAGGTGGAATAAGGTATTTGAAAAATCTTTAAGCTACATTTGAATTATCACCTTCGGTTCCACATATTTGACATACATTATTAAAAGCCTTTCTCGAGCACTGTTTTACTGAAGGTACACAGGGGACTATTAGCTGTCCTTGATTTTCTCTGAGGACTGAATAAAGAGAAGAGAGATGTCAACAGCAACAGGAAGGAGCTGAGTTAGATATTACATGAACTGACATGTTAATTAAATAACACAAGTAGTTTCCAAGGATGCCTTGACTACTGCAAATTTAATATGTACATGATACCCTAGATTACCTTCTATTTTTATAATTCATTTTTAGACTGAGTTTACAATAAGGTCCAGAAAGTCTCTTTTTCCTTCTATTTTCTTCTCAGCCTGAAACACCTATTTATGTCTTTGCCCAAATCCCAGCAAGTCTTTGAGGTGCACATAGATCTTTCATATACATGTGTGTGTGTGCATGTGTGTGTATGTGTGTGTGTATGGTTCTTTGCTTCATGTAGCACTTTATTACATATTTCACTTTCTTCTGCTCATAAATAATATATGCCTTGGTACTCGATTGCATGAGTATGTAAATGATGTGTAAAAGGCTACAGCAATGCCTTATTAGTTAATTGCTAGGTATGATTTGTCTTGCCAAATGTATGAAAGCTCTTTCAAATTAATTCAACAAAGAATGCATCTGTTCTTTGTGCTGCATACTGAAGGGATCATAAAGAGAAAGAAAATGCCACTGTGGATCTCAAGGAGCTTAGCGGCATATGCGGAGTAGCATTTGTGCACCTGATTGGAACGCAAAGCAGCCCAGGACGAGGGTGGAGAAGAGAGGAAGGAAGGTAATTTATGCAGCTGAGGGGAAGCTTCCTGTAGACAGATTGATAGCTCTGCTCTGCCACACAATGCCTGGAACACGGTGCACACTCATAGCATGTATTCAGTTGCATGAAAAAATGAAGGTATAAATATATTCTGACAAAGAAATAAGGGAAGTAAAATTTAAGAGGAAGGATCAACATGAGCATTAGATAACAAGGAGTCCATTTAATCAGATTTATGTAAAGGGAAGACAAAGGAGCTAAATTTGGAAAACTAGATGGGAACAAGGTATTTGAGTCCTTGAATAACATAAAATGTGGTTTAACCTTTATTCAGGAGACAATGAAAGCAAAGGTAAGCTTTGAGCAGAGGAACAATATAATTGAGGTTCTTAGTGTCAGTGTTTTTATATCACGAGTCTTATAGTAAATGTATGTTACATAATAGCTGCTCAATAATACCTGAATTGCTGTATGAGTTCTAATGAAAAGAAAGGGCAATGTTTTCAATAGAAAGAATAGAAATCAAGTTACATAAAACACTGGTGTAAGAGCGATCTCAGACAGTATGGGAGACCATGGAAGGCCAGTGAGGTTTAGCGAGAGCTGGAGCCGGAACCCAGGTTTCTGGCTCGGGCCCAGCACAATCCCCCCGACTGCGTTAGGCATGCTGATGTTCTTCCATGATGATGGGTTACGCACGCGCCATCGGCCTCCAAGCAAAACCTCATCTCTTTCGATTTCCTTTGAAAGGGTGGAGTGCTTCCAGTTTTCAAAAGCAGACAACCCTCCAGAGATGTCTGGGTCAATATTTGCCTCCCAGATATAAAGTTCTCTGTGTCTAAGCTGAATCTCTCAGGTGAAGCTTAAGACCATTTGATGAGAAACTAAACCTTGAATTTGAAAATTGACCTTGATCCAATTTTAATTGTACATCTTTAAAACGTCGATGGTTAAGAATGATGAGAATCAAAGGATGTTTGTTGCATGCCAAGCGCGTGCAGGGCCGAGCACCAGGGCCCCTGGAGGGGCTCTGAAGTGGGACCGTCCACGCGTGAACAGGATTCTGCCACTTAGGGGCCATTTGTTCTTGAAGGGGCTATTTCCCGCCGTTAATCGCTTTCCTTGTCCATAAAATGAGAATAATAAAACCTACTCTCCAGTGTAAAATCCAGTTTTCCTTGCCAGTTAAAAATAGTCAAGACAGGTCTGTGCTCTCAAAGAATTTGCCATCTAGTTAGGGAGACATGGCTGGAGCGTGCAAAAAGTTAATTAGTAACAAAAGATTAAAATAACAATTTCAGGCAACAATAGAAAAGATGTCACAAGGCTGTATAAGATGAATTGCTTAATGAATTCTTTACACAATAAGACTTCAAAGAAAGGAGAAATCATTTCAGATTGGGACGTCTATGAAATTCATCAGCCCCTCTTTATAACACTGGTACTTGTGGGGAACCCCTCCTACACCCAGAAAGGGCTTTCCTGGACACTCACAGCCTGTGTGGGAATCTAGCCTCATCTGACATCAGCTGGCATTCTGCCTGGTCTTCTCTCAGCTGGGCAGACAGTCTCTTCTCGCCTGATAGCAAGGCCACGTTCATGCCAGTTTCCCCCAGAATACCTAGAACACAAGGTTTTTGTTCCATTAATTTGCATAACCAGCTCTTTTTTTTATTGCAAGTGGTAAAAATGCAACTGAACTCAACCCAGTACTTTTTAAGTGAATTTAGTAGCTCAATGGCTAAAAAACCCAGGAGTGCTATTCCAGCCTCCAGGTGCCACTGAATGCTTGGGGCTCAGTGGGCACTTAGGGGCTGTCTCTCCATCCCTTTGATCTGCTTTGCTCACTGCAGAACAGGAGGTGATGGTTTTCCCTCAGGCAAGCCCTCTCCAGCAGGCCTGGCACACCTTGTTACCTAGCATCTGAACAGCCAGTGACCATGGAGAAAGAGCACCATCTACTTCCCCAGGCCCAGGATCAGTCCTTCCAGGACAGTGTGGCTCGGTGAGTGGGAGCATATGGGTGACCATCCCTTGGGATCATGGGATAGGGCATTTCCCAAAGGAAAAGATTCAGGACTGAGAAAACTGCAGAACATGTCTACTTCACAGTAAATTCTAAATCTATTAATATTTCCTGGACGAATAGAGGTGGGGAAAAGCCTACAAAGATGTGTGTGAGTGACTGTATGCCAATTCATTTGTGACTGTGTGTATGAGCATGTGTGTGAGTCTGTGTGTGTGTGAGCCTGTGCATGTGTGTGTCTGACTGGTGTTCAGCTACCCCCGGCAGAAGACTCATCTCGAGCTTCAAAGTCCCTCTAAAGGGAAGAGATGTGATAAGCACATTGCAGTGCTTTTCTACTATTTCTCTAATCTCTTGCCACATGATAAAGAAATGCTAGGCTTGAATTTTGCCAGGACTGTGAGAAATCTCTGTGTATTTCCGTGTGTCCATCTCCACAGCCTGGCCAGGGACCACACCCACCTCCCACCCCGAGCCGTGCTCTGACCTTGGTATCTGCTTGATGGACTTGCCGGGGCCCATCTGGGACCCTCCTGGCCTTACATTCCTTGACCAAAATACTGTTTTGCTTTGGCTAGAGTTATGATATTTAAAATGGATGCCTGGTCCATAGTGAATTACAGAGTTCATGGTGGGTTCGAAGACTTTCTGGGTCAGTGGGCCAGAACAAGGCACAGAGGTGGGGGGTGGAGAGTGCAGCAGACTGCCGCACTGCCCACGCCTAGCAGAAAGGCCCACGGTCATGCGTGGCAGCAGTCTGCCCAATGCAGCTGCGAGGTGTTTCAGTGCCCATGCGATGGCTGGCAGGAGGACCTGGGACCTGTCAGCTGGAGAGGCCCTTTAGGTGGAAAACAGCCCATCTCCTGCCCGCCCTCCTAGCTGGACATGCCACTTTAATTGCTGCTGCCACAAAGGGGATGTGCTTTCTTCAGCAGTGCTGACCACCTGGGCTGGAAGTCAGGGGTCCTCTGAACCAGGGGAAGCACCTGGCAGGAGGCTCCAGGCATGAGCCCCTTGAAAGGCATCTGTGGGAGGAGCTGGATGCTGGGGAAGGGGCGAGGGCCTTCTTGGAGTGCAGCATCACGGTTGTGGGTGGCTTTCTGAGGGCGCATGCTCCTTCAGGCAGACACTGTGCAGTAAAGGGCCAGCTCTCTCTGGGGTCTCCCCGGTGTACCTTCTTCCTGTCTGGGAGAACTCTGCTTTCTGTGGCCAGAGCCATACAGGAATGTCCTGTCAGAGGTGAGATGCAGGCCTTCCTAGAGGCTGCTGTGTGGACAGAACCGCTGAGCAGAGAGTCCCCTTCCCTTGCCTGCCCTGGAAGCCCTGGGCCGGCCCTGCACCTAGACAGGGCCCTTTGATTTCAAGGAGCTCTCAGCACAGGAAGGAGCGCCAGCTAACCGCGGGGCAGAAGCAGGCATGAAATAGAAGGCTGTTGCACACTCTGGGCAAACCCCTCCCTGGGGGTGCAGGGGGATGCTTTCCAGGGTGCAGGGCATTTCGGTCAGCGCTGAAGGATGGACGGACGGTTGCTTCACGTGGCAGAAAGTTCAACCCAAGGGAACGGAGCGCCCTCTTGTGTCTCACTAGAGAGAACACAGCTCAAGGAAAGAATTGACAGGTGGGTTCAGTTAGATTGCGGGTGTGTGCCCTGGAGGGACTGAGCCCTTGGAGTGTGGGTGGAGACCACCCAGGGCTTTACTAGCAGTGAGTGGTCGGGTCCAGGTCTTCCTCTGGCCTCAGTGTCTGTTCCTGGGAATGAGTCTTGACTGGGTGGTAAGCACTATGACGTATGCTTCGAGGGTCTGTGTTCTCCATGCTCCTCCGCCTCCCCTTGGGGCTAAGAAGGTTGCTTAGAGAAATGACCCCGAGGCAGGGAGGCATGGGTTACGTTACTGGCATTGCCATCTACCCTGCAGATTCCAATAGGAGAGAGGTAGATCTAAGCCAAACCCCATACAACCCTCAGGTATGTAAGTCAAACGTTGGTCTCTGAATATCGAATGCGTGACTATGTGTAAAAAACCGCTTATTTATTCCCTCACTCACTTACAAATTTAACAAGCCTCTGCTGAGCCTGCACCTCACAACATACGTTGTTAGGTACTGAAAATAAGAAGAAAACCAGACTCAGTTTCTAAATTGCAGAACGGATCTATAGGGGAGCCATTCAGTGTCAGAATCACTGGGGTGCAGTGCCTGGGAAGTTTCTGTTAGGTGTTTTCTCAGCATGACAGGATCCCAGAGGAAAGAGGAGAATTCTGTCTTCAGGGAAAGCCAGGGAGTTTCAGAGGGTATTATATGTATATGGTTTCAAAGATTTTATGTATTTATTTTTAGAGAGTGAGGAAGGGAGGAAGAGAGGGAGAGAAACATCTATATGAGATAGAAACTTTGATAGGCTGCCTCTCGTATACACCATGTCTGGGGACTGAACCCACAACCCGGGCATGTGCCCTGACCAGGAATTGAACCTGAGACCTTTTGCTTTGTAGGCCAATGCCCAACCCACGGAGCCACAGCAGTCAGGACTTTATATACAGGGTCTGTGGCATTCCCATCCCCTCTCCATGTGGCTCTTCCTCCACCACCACTGATGTCAGAGGGTCTGTAGCCCCGATACTCAAGAACGCCCCATGAACTCAAACGGGAGGGGCGGCAGAGTCTGGCCACCCCATTGCATACTGGGGCTTTAGATATCTCCCAGTCTGCTGGGGTGGCTGTGACGCTGGGTGGCTGAAGCAGGAGGCATTAGTTCTCACAGTCTTAGGTGCTGGTGAGTTCCAAGACCAAAGGTGCCAGCCTGGTCAGGTTTGGGGCATGCAGGGTGTCCTCTCCCCATGTCCTTACAAAATGGAGCAGGAGGGAGGGAAGCAAGCTCTCTGGTCTCTTCCTGTAAGAGCACTACCCACCTCATAAAGTCCCCCCTCATGGCCCCATAAAAACCCAATCCCCCCTCAGAGATCCCATATCCAAACACCATCCCATATGATGGTGCTTCCCAAATTCATAGGCGACATATGCATTTGGGAAGGACACACACATTCAGGGGTCTCTTCCAATTCCACAGCTTCTGAATTACACTTCCTAACACACTGTTGTGAACAGTTCCCACCGAAAGCTAGGTGAGGCCTCCCGCGCACGCCCCTCTGTCCAGACGCGCTCTCTTGCACCCTTGCTCTCGTCCACCTGCCTCTGTTGCGAGTGAGGTCCAGGACAAGACTGGTTCCGTGCTGCAACCCCAGCTGCTAGATTAAAATGTGGCAGGCAGTTGAAGCCCTCAGTGGGTGAGTAATAAAGGAACAAATACCTGAGCAGACGGTCACCCGAGAGGTGTCCAAAGGTAGAAGCAATGGTGCATACGTGTGCTTCACAGCAATAGCAGCCTTCATGCTGAGGCTCTCTCCATCTTCACGGCGCTCAAAGGCCCGCACTAGCCTGAGTGAGCAGGCCTGAGCGCATGGCGCCAGGTGCCTTGGTGGTGTGGGGGCAGGGAAGGCTTTGTTCAATGAAATTGCAAATATGGAATTCCAGGCCTGTGGGTGTCTTATCAGCCAACCCCCTGGTCTCAGGCAGTATTACACCTACAACATTCCACAGTGGGGCAGAGGGCCTGTTTAAAAATAAGTCATTTTCGTAAGAAAATGGAAATGGCCTCATGGGTCCCCTGTGCCTATAAAATTGTTGGCATTCTATTGCATTCCCTGCCCCCGCCACCTGCCCCCACCCACCCATGCAGCAGCTGCAGCAGCACTCTCCAGGCCTGGTTGAGTTGATTCAAGGTCAGCTGTAGGTGTCTGACTGAGTGTCTGGCTGGCGTGCTGTCGCTCTACCTGAGCATTCATTGGTCAGTGGCCCCCGGTGCAGGAGGGTGGGGTGGGCGGGGACCCTATTTATATCCACGATGAGTTTGCTCTCATGTCATTCTTCTGCTCACACTCGCTGGCAGCTGTGCTCTCTGACACTTCTGGTAAGATGCTCACCCTCATGTCAAATTAATTCTGTAAAACTCTTTTGCTAACATGGTTGAAGTTCAAAAGGCATTCCCAATGAGCTGCTTCATTAAGAGGGAAGAATAGAGGCTCCTTTTTGTTCTCCTGGAGAGCATGCCGGATGCACTGGGTAACAGCATGCAGGAAGGGGTGGAGCCCTGGACACCTCCTGATTCATCCCAAAGGGAGGGGGTCATTGAGTTGATGAGATCCAGGATGGTGGCCACCTGTGGGAGGGATCAAATGAGAATCAGGTTTGCCTGCCCAGAGCCTCCTGTCTGCATTCCCTGCGATGCGTGGCTGGGTGGTGCTGCTTGGAGGGTCCCCACAATCCCTTCCTCTTCACCCGAGGATGAGTTCAGAGTACTTCAGAGTACTTCAGGTAGATCATTTTACTTTCTCCTATTCACAAAGGGAATTTAAATTTATTTTAAAAGAAGTCAGATTGGAGATCAAAGTTGAATTCACTAATACAAAAAAAATTAAGACTCAAATCATCTTCAATACCAACCACCCCAGCCACCCGTTGGAAAGAGGGACCCCCTCCACAGCCTCGCTGCATTGCCAGGGTCTCACCCTGTACACTCCCAGGGAAAGGGGACCCACCCTTTCCGATGAGATAGCATGAGATAGCCCTACCTTGAGCTCTGGTGGGTCAGCTGGTTGTTTTTTTCCTTCTGTCTGAGCTGAGTAATGCCTCCCTGGACTTGTACTAGCACAGATGTGTGTCAGAAGTATCTGCAGTGACATATGAAACACTCTCTCCGACAGCAAATGCGTCCACTCAGAGGCAGGGGCAGGAGAACGATTCAGGCAGGCAGGTGTGCATGTGGAACACGAGGTGAGACTGGGTGAGCGAGGAGGAAGAAGCACTGGTGTTCGGGGGTGCAACGACACCACTCCACCCAATAAAAAGGCTTTATTTATTTGGCTCAGGACTTCTCTAAAATCTATCGTCCGTAACTCTGCGGTAAGTGTGAGTTTTGTGTTTCTCAGGCATAGAAAGGGGAACATAGAATGAAGGATGCTTGTATGTGGTTGTGGTGGGGGTGGGGGGTCATCTTCGGATGAGAGAGTTCTGGTTTTCCGCACTAAGTTTGGAGTGGGTCAGAGCTATTACAATCCATGGGCGCAGAGCGCCCTCTTGTGTCTCACCAGCACAAACAGTTCTGTGAAAGATTGAGCCAAGAAACCACACTTCATGAATTGAGGATGTTGGATTAGAGGTGATTTCAAGGGTTACCTATTTCTTTTGCTGCACAGAACAGGAACAAGGGCCAGAACAGGAGAAATGGGACAGCAGAGGTAAAGGTTAGGTTTCTAAACTTCCAAATTCTGTTGCCTTTTATTTCATTTCTTGATATATTTGGGTGCAGGCTAATGAGTGGATCATGGGCCTCTCCTAATGGCAGGTTGTCATCGCTGGTTCGCACAAGGACTGTCATCCCTGTGCTCATTTCCTCAGATGTGCGTTTTCTATCCCAATCACTGCACACAGACAATGGGTCATGTAGTCGGCTCTGTTTGAGTGCTCTGCTGTGAAACGCACACGGATGTTTAGCTGCTGGCAATTTAGGTGAGTGATGCTCTTTGATATTTTATTGCTCCTGTGTGTGCCACTCAGCACCGTGTGGTTGAGACCATGTGTGTAGCCCTGAGTGGACTGAGTTCCCACGGCTGCTCTGTGCTCTGTGTGTCCATGGCCAGTTGCCTCTCAGCCACCTGCTCAGCCTGCATGGTGATGATCCCTGTTCCCTTCCCTACAGCACTATTGCAAATAGGTGCTATTGAAGTAGACGCTGTCACAAATGCCTGCTTGAGAAAACCGGCAATAACCAGTGGGCTGGTATGTACCCAGGAGTGAAATTGCTGGTTATAGGAATATAATTTACTTCGTGTGAATGCTACCAGCTTCCTCCCCAGAATAACTGCTTCTATAAATTTTATCATGTTTCCCACATCCCCTACACCACTTGATATTATCCAGCTTTCCAATCTTTGCAAGTCAAAGATTGTGTAAAGTGATGTTATTTCCTTCTCTTATCATTACATGATTGCTAATGAGCTGAGCATCCCTTCCTGTGGCTGATAGCCATTTAGGTCTCACCTGTAAATTATCTACTCATATATTCCGTCTATATTCCATTATTATTCTTTTCTTTTTCTTAATGATTTGAAAAATTTGTTTGTAGAAACAGAGTATCAATTCCTTGTTTTCTATGCATTGCAAATATCTTTCCCCAATAAGTCAAGTGTGTTGAAGACATTTCTGGCGTTTTCTTCATTGGAAAGAAATCCTGACTTCCAATCAAGATGGAGGCATTGGCAGACACACTTTGCCTCCACGTGCAACCACAAAGAGAATTGCAACTAAACCTCAAAACAAATAACGCCAAGAACTCTCAGAAAACTGAACTGGATGGAAGACTGATAACCAAAGACTTAAAGAAGCCACATTCGTCCAGACATGTAGAAAGGGAGGAGATACAAAGATGGGTGGTGAAGTGAGGAGACCCCATGTGGCCTGGAGTGGCGGTAGAGGTAGAACAGGTGGTCCCACATCATGTGTGGTTGATAAAAATCAGGAGGGATACATTAGGAGTAAACAACCCCGGCCCTAGGCCAAACTGCACAGCCCAGGGTTCCAGAGCTGGGAAGATAAATCCTCATAACTTCTGTCTATAAAAACCAGTGGGAGCAGGGGTGGTGGAAAAAAACTGCCAGATTTTCAGGAGACTCCACTTAAAGGATCCACATGGTCTTAGAATATATGCAAACCCACCCACTCTGGGATTCAGCACCAGGGCAACAGCTGGAAGGGCATCAGTAATATATGGGGAGTGGGTGAAATGACTGGAAATGGGGTAAGTGCCCAGAAAACTTCTAGAGGCCAGGCAGTGGCACCATCCTCTCTCCAAGTCCTCCCCCCACACAGAACAACAAAGTGGTGAAGCAGGTTGTCCCTCCCGGCATTTACCTAAGGCTCTGCCACACACAATTAACAGATGCCTTTTCTACAGTAGGCCATACTATTAAGATAGAGAGTCAAAGCAGCTCTACGTAATATACAGAAACAAATTCAGGGAGGCTGCCAAATTGAAGAGACAATGAAATACGGCCCAAATGAAAGAACAGAACAAAACCCAGGAAAAGAACTAAATGAAACAGAGGTAACCAGCCTATCAGATGCACAGTTCTAAACACTGGTGATCCGGATGCTCAAAGAACTCATTGAGTGCAGCAACAACATAGAGGAAGATATGAAGGTTACACGAAGTGAAATAAAGAAAAGACTACAAGGAGCCAACAGTGAAGGGGAGGAAGCCAGGATTCAAATCAACAATTTGGAACAGAAAGAAGAAATGAACATTCAAGCAGAACAGCAAGAAGAAATAAGATTCAAAAGAATGAAGATAGTATAAGGAGCCTCTGGGACATCCCCAAATGTACCAACACCCAAATCATAGGGATGGCAGAAGGAGAAGAGGAAGAGCAAGGACTTGAAAACTTATTTGAAACAATAATGAAAGAAAACTTTCCTAATTTGTTAAAGGAAATAGACATACAAGTCCAGGAAGCACGGAGAATACCAAACAAATTGGACCCAGAGAGGACCACACCAAGACATATCATAATTAAAATGCCAAAGGTGTAAGGTAAAGAGAAAATATTAAAAGCAGCAAGAGATAAGCAGAATGTAAACCTGCAAAGGAGTTCCCATAAGACTGTCAGCTGATTTCTCAAAAGAAACTTTGCAGGAAGAAGGGGCTGGAAAGAAGTGTTCAAAGGGATTAAAAGAAGGACCTACATCCAAGAATACTTTGTGCAGCAAAGCTATCATTTAGAATGAAATGGCAGATAAAGTGCTTCCCAGATAAGGTCAAGTTAAAGGAGTTCATCATCACTAAGCATTTGTTACATAAAATGTTAAAGGAATTTGTTTAAGAAAGAGAAGGTAAAAACTATGAATGTTAAAATAGCAACAAATTCACAACTATCAAGAACTGAATCTAAAAAAGCAAAGCAAACAACCAGAAAAGTAACAGAATCACAGAAATGGAGATCACATAGAGGGTTATCAGTGGGGAGGGTGTGAGGGGAGAATGGGGGAGAAGATACAGAGAATAAGTAGCATAAATGGTAGGTACAAAATAGACCAGGGAAGTTAAGAATAGTGTAGGAAATGGAGAAGCCAAAGAACTTATATGTACGGCCCATGGACATGACATGGAGGGAAGGAGGATACCAGCAGAGGGGGACAAAGGGGGGAAATTGAGACAAATGTAACAGCATAATTAATCAATCTCTCTATATATTATATATATTATTATATTATATTATTATCATATATATAATATATATATAAATCTTGAATTCTGATGTACTGAAAATTTATTTGTAGAAACAAAGTATGAATTCCTTGCTTTTTAAATGCATTGCAAATAACTTCTGCCAATAATTCAATTGTTTTTAAAACATTTCCTGTGTTTTCTTCATTGAAGAGAAACCCTTAATTCTGACATACTCAGTCATCATTTTGCCTCGTGCTTTTTTTTTGCTTTGAACTCATTTATACAGATTGAGAAAATTCTTCCCCAGTTTTAGTTCACAAAGACATACTCTGACATTTCCCACTATTGATTGTATGATTTCACTTTTTGTATTTCAGTTTTTAAATCGTACATAATTCAGCTTTGCAAGTGATATTAAGTAGGCTCATCCTTATTTTACTCTCTACTTCAGTCTGCTTTCTCCTTCTCACCAAGACAAGCTCTCACAACAGGCCCGTAGGGCAACTGAGGCCAGATCTGTAAGGCTTGAGCCTGACTCCATGTGCCCAGGTCCCTGAGTGGCAGGAACAATTCCAGCACTTTTCTCTTGGGAATGGCAGAATACAGAATCTCTTCTAAATACTCCAGGGCATTCTCAGCCTTCCTGGTACCCAGGCAGAGGACATCCTTAAAGGGCTCCTGGAACTGTGTAGCAGGCTGGGAAGTTGATCTTGACCTGTCTCCTTCGTGTCAAACCTGGGAATCCAGGACTCAGACAGAGACTGGCTCTGGGTGCCCAGAAACCAGGGGTTTCACAGGGTTCCCTCAGGAAAAGACATAAGCCACCTGTTGCAAATAGTCTAAGAGGACAGGGCAGGTGAGTCACCTCCGGTCCCAAAGCAGCCATTTCTGTCTGATCAGAAAATCTTTCCCTTCACTATCTTTTACATATTGTACCACTGGTAATCAATCTCAACTGACATAAGATTTGAAATCCACTTTGTTTCATCTTCACCTTCTTGAAGGAAGAGAACGAGGTGAAACTTATGTGTCAGGATGCAAGTGATTATGAGTGGGAGTCAGGAGATATGTTTTTTTATCCATTTCTACCTGAAGGCTTGTTCTGATAGTCATTTAGTTTCTCCGATCCTATCTATCTTAATGATGAGGATGATGAGGATGGCGAGGATGAGGATGGTGATGGCTGATGGTCGCACGTGATTTTAGAAGGGTGAGCCCGTAAGCACGGTAGCTTCGAAGGTCTGTATGGCACGGAGAAGTGGAGAGATACATGACTCGTCTCAGAAATGAGCCTTTCTTCAAAAACCAGAGTCTTTAGCTAGAAAGATTTTTGGTATAAAGAAAGGGGTGCAAACTATTCAGAAAAGCAAATATATAATTAGACAAAAGTAGACAATTTGATTGCCAAAGATATACTAGTATTAACTAGATGTCTACAAATTATTAAATAAATAACAGAGAAAATACTCTATATTCCTTTACCCTGTCAATAAATTAAAAAAGCTAGTAATGTGCACAGATTTTATATACATTTATACATGCAAAGAATAAATTATGGAAAAATAAAAAGTGTATTTCTAAATTCTAAAAAATAGTCATGTCAGTGTAGATGGGAGAGGCAGAGACTATGCATTTTACATTAGATTTTTTTCTTAATCTTTTTTTCAAAGATATGTTTATTGATGAGAGAGAGAGAGAAACATCGATGTGAGAAAGAAATATCGACCCGTTTTTTGCCTGACTCACCCCAACTGGAGATGGAACCCACAACCTGGGTGTGTTCCTGACGACTGGGAATCGATCTGCACCTTTTGGTGGACAGAACGAAGCTCCAACCCACTGAACTACCCAGCCAGGGCTCCATTAGACTTCTAAAAATATTTGTCCAGATATTTCAATGAACCTGCATTAGTGTTCTGATTTAAATCACTGAAGAGATAGAAAAGGAAACGCCAGGATGATTGGGACCTTGGAGGCAGATTGTTATTGGCCTTTTCCTGTTCCCACCCAGATTTGGGAATCCCAGCGGGGGCCCCACCGGTCAGGAGCCCAGTTCTCCCAGGCCTTGCTTTCCTGCCCTCTGTTGTTCTTTAAGGTAAAAAGTACCTCGGCCACAGGGGTCTGGGACTTGCCCTAAAGGATCTCCTCTTCATGGAGCGCTTCAAGTCCCAGGGCAGGTGGGTTGCAATTTTTCCGGACCCCAGGTGTGAGAGGCGAGGCTGCCAGTGAAGCAGTCTGTGTGAGCAAATGGGTGTCCGCCTTCAGAGAAGAACCACCTGCAGCAAAGAGCAGTAAACCAGGGCCTCCCATGTGGCTTCTGCACCCCTGCACGATCCTGCATGATGCCATTCCGTTTTCTGCACCCCCAGTGCCTTCTAGAACTGTTCTTTAGAGAGGCGCAGAAACAATAAAGGGGTTCACCTGTTGGCACAACCTTGCCCATGTCTGTGTCTTTATTAAGGCGAAGGCTCTGAGACCCAATGGGGCTCTGCTTAGGCTCAGTCTTTGGAGAAACTCAGCTTCTGTATAACCCAGTAATAAAAGGTGGTGAGCATATAGCAGATTGCCAAAACGATCCTGACATTGTCATAGAAATATTGATCCCACAGTCACCTCTGATATCTGTCAGTGTCAACATTTTTCATCCTTGCAGCTACTTGGAGAGAGAGAGGAGAGGAATGCCTCTGCATTCCACTGTTCTGACAAAATGCAGCTCAGGCTGGCAGGAAGGCAGGTGGGGGGTGGCACGTAAGAGGTCCACAGGTGACACCCACTCACTGTTTTCTTGCTCTGTGCTCAGCACCCTCGGTGCTGAAGCATTTCCTGCAGGGGCCGCTGGGACCCGAGCTGAGGGTGCCTGAGAGGAAGGGTGGCAGAGGGTGTGCAGGAATGGGTGGGTTCAGTGCATGGCTGTGCACCTCTGTGCCTTGCTGTGGACAACTTTGAAATGGGGCTAAAAGACAGGGCTTCTGATGCCATCTTTCTAACTATACCAGCATTTCGAGAGCTTAAAAGCTTGTGTTACAGAAGGATTGGATAATGAGAAATGATCAGGAACAGTTCTAGATTTATTATGACTCAGATTTTTGTAGGAGTCCACAACAAATTAGATAAACAACAGAGAGCATGTCCTATCACTGGCCCTCTGGCCAGCTTCCTTGGGGTCCCGGGCTCTGGACTCCCAGCTGGTGGGCAGTACCCTGCTGAATATTATTTACTTTCCGGAGTCTCAGTGTCCTGGTCCTGGGAGCTGCACTGGTGGATCTCTGGCCTGGTGGTGACAGTCCGCATGCTCCTCTCAGGCTGAGGGCACAAACTTTCTTCTCCATCTAAAAGGGGACTGGAGTACAGAAAGATACATTACAACACACTCACAACACACATGCGGTGAAAGTACAGTCGCTGGAACTTTGAGTCTCCTGGGGGTCAAAGTGAAGAGAGGGGGACCAGAAAGGTAAAGCTCTCTGGACTGGGGGTGCTCTGTAGATCTTCTAGTTGAGCTTACATGATGCACAAATCTCTCACATAACATCTCAGGCCAGATGTCACGGAAGCAACGTAGCTCTTTGAAAAATGAAAGATTATCATTTGCAATGAGTTCTAGAAGGATATAGATGTATCAAGCAGATTTGCATATTGAGAGAAAGGAATGTGATTGACTTACTCTGCGGGGCCCCAAGGGCTCTCTGAAGATTGAACAAGCTATCTTGGCAAATAATGAATGAGATTCCCATTACCGGAGTCGTTCGTGTAGAGAATCGATGGCACAGGGTGGAAGATGAATTAGTATTTAAGAATATGCATTTTGGAATAAGTGGAGCTGCTTTTAAATTCAGGCTGTGTTATATACCACTGGCATGGCCTCAGGCTACTGCCTGAGGACCGGTCCCTTTGTACTGAGTTTATTGGGGCGGCAGCGTAACAACATGGGACAGGCTTTGAGTGTGCACCTCAGCAAACACCGTCCAAGCACAGTCTCCTGCACCCGTCACCAAAGTCTCCCTCTGCCCCCATTTATCCCTCCTTTCCCTCTGGCTGTCACCTGCTGTCTGTCCTGAAAGTACCAAACCATTTAATGAGAAAAATAGAGACATTTGTTGAAGAAGATACACTATATAAGAAACACTGTACATAGAACAATGATGCCTCGGTCCCCTTCACAGTAGGCACCTTGGGACCTCACACAGTTCTCCCAGTCGCCATCAGCTGCTGTGTTGTATTTTCCTGAATCTCACCAATGGTCTGAAATCACTTCTGTTTCAAAGGTGATTTTAGTTTTAGGAAAAGCCAGAAGTCGCAGGGCACCAAATTCTGGTGTGTAGGGGGTGCTGAGTCACCTGGGTGGTCTGATGTTTCACCCAAATACTCTGCCCAAAATGTGATGCATGGGCAGGTGTGCTGTCATAATGAAGCTGCCAGTCACCAGCTTCCCACAGTTGCAGCCTTCAGAACCATCCGTGTGTTGCAGATTTGTTGCTCTGCTCACTCAGTTGTTGACGGGCACTTGGGTTGCTCCCAACATCTTGGCCACTGCATACAGCAGTGCACTGAGCACAGGGCTGCACATGTCCTTTCAAATGAGTGTTTGGGGTTCCTTCAGACATGTCCCCGAGAGCGGGACTGCTGGGTCCCAAGGCAGCTTCATTTTTAATTTTTTGAGGAGACTCCGCACTGCTTTCCACAAGTGGGTGCACCAGTCTGCATTCCCACCAGCAGTGTATGAGGGCACCCTTTTTTCCGAATATTCGCCAGTACTTTTCTATTGTGGTTGATTTATTGATGACAGCCATTCTGACAGTAAGCCTGTTCCTTGTTCATGAAACAGTTATGGTAATTCAGTGCTCTTCTTTTAAGGGGTTTAGTGAGTTTCCAGTGAGATCACGTATCTGTAGTACCCAGGTGTTCTTGGGTCAATCACTGGTAACTTTTATCTCTATTGCTTGTCATTGGTTCACAAAAGCACTGCTGAGGATTAGGGTGCGAAGACCAGAAGGTGCTTCCTTTTCCCCCAGTGCCGTGACTTCACACTCACCAGCCGATTACTGAGTCGCTGCCCTGTGACCGGTGGGCACTGAGTGCCCAGGGTGAGTGAGGTTGGAGGCCCTCGCTCTCGCGGGCATGCGGTCTAGATTGTACACTGCGAGTGTGAGTGGCAGGAGAAGCCCTTACTTCAGTGCTAGTGGCAAATCATTTGAATAGTGCCAGGAACTCCCCTCATCTCATTCTTTCCCAGGAGGTCTTGGGGTTCTGGGTTGGGATCTTGTTAGTGAAGACACTTGGCATCGCTTTCCTTTGGTCCCGGAGCCTGTGGGGATGCATGGTACTTAAAACCTGCTGTGCCCCAGCGCACATCCTTTCACCCAGCTTTTATGTCAGCCAAGGCCTCAGTGAGGAGCTTCTCGCTGGTGTGAGCAGAAAGCAGCTCACTTCAGCTGCACCTTGTTCTCCCACCCCAGGGCTTGGCTGGGGCCTGCAGGAACCTTCTGGCACATAGACGTTAACCTGAGCATGAGAGCTAACAAGTCACTGCAACCTGCAGCAGATGAGGGAGTGGAGGGGAGGATGGTTCTTCCACTGAGGATGGCCCGTAATCCTGAAGGACATTCATGTGGCTCCTGAGAAGGAGTCTGCAGGATTGAGGCTCTCCTGAATGTCAGCTGACATTTGGAAACTAACTCATGATCTCTCTTCTGGTTTGGCTCTTCCTCCTTCCATGTTTCACCCTCTACGGTCTCCACCACCTGTCACCTGGGGTCACTTCCAGAAATAATCTGTCTTTACACAAACCCTCAGCTCAGCTTCGCTCTCCTGGCTGAGGCACACTTCACCAGTCACATCAGTGTCACAACACTCGAGGGCTCAGATGAATCTGTATGGTACTTCAGTCCTTGGTACTGAGAACCCAAATGTCTGTTGAGGGAGGGGATGTGTCAGTGGTACGTGCCAGGCCCACAACAGGGACCCTGCCGATTGTTTGGCACACACTATCCGCCCCCACTGCACCCCAGTATTGTGCTCAGAGTCAGCTCATTCCCTCAGCACTGAACTCTTCCCTGATACACAGTGAACTGCGCTTCTGTATCAGAAATGCTGTATCAGTTCTAACTACGGTTTATACACTGAAGGCTTGGTCCACATTTGATCCACAGACGGTCCCAAGAGGTAAGCGGGGCGAGTGTGAGCAGACCCCATGAGTGTAAGTCATGGCGAATTCCTTTTGATGTGGTTGGCCAGGTCCCCCTTTTCTATTTCCTCTTTGGAATTCTTTCACCCCTACTGAAAACTCACAGAGGATTATGATGCTATAACCTTTGAATTATTTTAAATGTTTAGTCTTCCACTTACTTCCTTAAATGCCAAGTTCTGTAATAGCATTTGAATGTCCATCATACTAGGTTTTTAAAAATTGAGACATGATTCACAAACCATAAAATTTATCATTTTGATGTGTATAATTCAGTAGTTTCTAGCATATTCACAAGGAAGAAGACCCATCACCCTTAGTTAAGTCTAGAACATTTTTGCCACCATTTCAGAATCCCCACCGGGAGGTTTTTCCCTTTCCGTTACATGACTTCGTTTGCCTAGTCCAGTCTGACTGTTGAGAATCGGTGCACAGCGGTCTTTTAGAAATACGAAGTGACTTAACTACTTACTGACCTTGTGATTTAGGGTGAGAATTTTATCCTTTCTGAGCCTGTTTCCCACTTATAAAATGAGAGGATTGGGCTGTATCATGAAGATTTACTCGTGGATTTGCAGGATCTTAGGAAGAAAAGGCTTTAAAGGAGGCCCCGAAATACTAAGTCTTCAAAATTTTGAGTGACTGTTGATAGCTGCATTTTTCTGGAGGAGAAACTAAACATTTAGTAATGCTATAAGAATCTAGCACCCTCCCCATCACTTAAAAAATAAATAACTAATGGACTTGACACTGAAACATCTTTTCAGTTCTAACATCTCATTATTGCCTGCATTTCACACGTGAGGAAATTGCACTGGGCGTGACTGGCTCACAGCACGTGACAGGCAGCATGGCACACAGGTGTGTGTCTGATTCCGGGCCAGTGATCCCTCTGAGTCCCCGCCATAGCTTGGAAATAATTTGGGCTTTAAAATGGGAAAGATCCTCCAGTCTCATTTTATACACCTAAATATGCAACTAATACTACTTATCTCTTAGGAAGAATATGAGGATTTTAAAAGGGGGTCTCAGATATAGTAAACACTCAATAAATCATTGCTTTATTCTTACTCAGTTTATGAGAAGGAATTCTGACTATGTGTTTCACCAAATACCCCACTCCCACCCCGACCCATCCCCTCCCACACATATTGCAGAATCCCTTTCTGAGCTAGTAACGACCAAAGATGTTTATTATTTTCTGGCTGAGTGGTGACATGGGCTGGATGTCTGAGTCCTGCTGTGGCCACTGTGAGCACCGTGAGGACTTTGGCTGTCCTGACCCCTCCCCTTGTGTTTGGATGGGACAAGGCCATCATCATTAGTGGAATCGGAAAGGCCATGGAGATGCTTCCTGTCTGACACCATGGGTCGCACATGCCAACATGGAATATTTTCTTTTTGCAGATGAAATGTGTCTGGGGTGTGTTCAAAAACAGTCTCTCTCATTTGGCCCTTCGAGAACATGAACGGCAGGGAGAACCACTTCTCTCTCCTCAGCTGCCTTTACAGGAAAACATCCACATTCATCACAACTGCAGAAAGGAGCCTGCTTTGCTGGGAAGGGCGTAGAGTGCATCTCACGTCCCCGGGAAGGGACCGGGGCCCTCAGGGACCGAGGCAGCTCTGCCCCAGCACGGTGTGGAATGTGTGGGCTCTTGCCTTCAGACAGGAAGGACTTCAGGACATGGGTCCAGGTGATTCTGAGAGTAACTTTAGTAAAGCTGGACAAAGTGAAACGAACAAACAAAAAGGGCTGAAGATAGAAGTGGCAAGATTACAGCAACAGGAGTGAGCCGAGGTGAAGCTGTTTTGACTCAGGAAAAGTTAGGTGTAGGGAGGGCCCTTGGAGGTTCAGGGGGGTAGGCCAGGACAAGCTGCCTCTGCCCGCTGCTCCCCTGGTTGCAAGCCTCGTTGAACCCTTAGAGCTTAGGAGAAAGGAGTAAAGGCACTCACCTGAAGAAGGAAGTGAGGAAAGAGTGCTCCAGAGAGAGTGAGCATGCCTTTGTCTTAAGGGTTTTGTTTTCTAGTGGTGGGAATTTTAGGGAGGTCTCAGGGGAGAATCTAATGGAATATTAATCAGCTTTCCAGGTGTGTCCTTTCTTATGCTGATACATTCAAATGAGCTTCTAAAGGGGTCGGGGTCATTCTCTGGTTCAAGCATGTCATTGAAGAGGGCTCAGGGCCCAGGAGGCTCCACCCTAGCAAGGTCTGGAATGTGTAAACCATTTCCTTCTAAATGTCCTCAGTCAGGAAAGGTAAGAACTGGTGATGTATTATCTGGCTGTAAATTGCTCGGCCTTGGTTAGCTATCCGTCTCAGTTTCACCATCCCATGTGCCAAGGTTATTCCTGGTTTCTTACTATCCGGCCTCATCCTCAGGGTGTGGCCTCAGCTGCCCAGCCCTCAGCCTGAGGGTCCTGGGCAGGATCCTTGTCACATCACATCGTTGCCCTGGTACGTTCAGCTGCCTGCCCTGACCACAGAACCAGAATGAGCCCAGGCAATGAGAGCTAAATACTATCTTAGATACGACATAATTACTTTAAAAACTGCCTATAAACAACAACAGCTTATGCATTTGAAAAGTCAACTAAACATGACTTTGGGTTGTTTCCTCTGAGAAATTAGCCACAGAGCTGGTGTTTACTACGTGACAGTGGGAAGTGTGTATAACAACCCTGCTCCTTCATCCACGTGAGGTGGAACTTCAGGCTGGGCTTCTGGTCACCCACATCCCCAGGTGAAGAGAGACCTGCATCTATTTTCTCCCAAGGGGAGTTCCGTACAGATCTGAGATCTTGAGACCAAAGGGACCCAGAGAGAATTTAGCAGGTAGCAGAAGCAGGGGCAGGAGGTCCAGAGCATCTGAGAGAATATGGACAAGCATCCAAACACAGAAAATTGACATTGAAAGTTGCTTGTTTGAAAGACAGGACAGCCTTTGCCTGCTGCAGAGCTAATTATTATGCAAATTTATGCTAATAAACTCTGCCTTGAATGTTGTTGAGAAGCTGCCTTTTCCTGTTAACATAGCTGTAATGAGAGGTAAATTTGTAATGCAGATGCCCGAGGTAATATATCCTAAATCACTTTATGGTGTAACAGACTCTCTCTCACCCCACCCCATACAAATGTCAATTTAAATTAGGTTTTGCTTTGCATATTTATTGAAGCTTTATTTATTGTTAACATGTTCTAAGGACACCCAACTAAACAGCCCCCCACAACTTGTTAGAAGTGGAATTTAGCAGAGAGTTGGGGATTGGCATTTGTTTATCAAGAGATGGCAGAATCATTTTCCTCTCCTAACTAAAACCTTCAGGTTGGGTGGTGCCAGAATTGCTCCAGAGTCTTCCTCCTGCTCTGAGCTTGCTATCAAATGGGGCTCTTCCGTGAGAGCAGATCTCTTATGGTGATTAGCGTGGACTTTTCTAAGGGTTAAGAGTCTTTGTTGCCTCTGCCTTTGTGTGTGGGTTACCACCCAGAGCTCCCTGAGCAGCCTCCTGCCCACACTCGGGAGTGCAGGTGAGGCAAGGCTATTCTTCCCCTTCAGAAGCTGGCACACGTGTGTGTGTGCAAGCACAAGCCCATGTACTCGGGCCCATGTGCTTACACACACTTCTGCCAAGCAGATGCGCTAACTCATGTATGCATACTGTCAGGAAATGCCAAAGCGTCCATCTGCTAAAAAATGTCTCCAGCACTTACTTGTCAGGGTCCACACACAGCCTTGTGCCCCCCGGCATGCTCGCACCTGCATAGACTCAGCACCCACCTCTTGTGATGACCCTTAGTCTGATAACCTTGCACACTCTCTTGCTTGGTGTTTCCACTTGGGTTCAAAGACACCACAACCACTACTTGCTGTGTGCCCCGGCAGTGGTCTCTGAAGGACCCTGGCTCAGCCTGAACAGAAGGGGACGGTGTCATTGTGGGGGAAGTCTCTCCCTGAAATTCTGATCGAAACCTTCTGCTGCCGGGTGAGGGACAGCACTAAGCCTCCAGTTCTGGTTCCATCACTTTCTTTAAAAAAAAAAGTGTCTGCTATGTTTCAGACATAGGTTTGGCATTTTAATTGCCTTTTCCCTTGTAGTAACTTTTAACTTAGGTATTAGTATGCCTGTTTTGGAGATGGAGAGACTAAGGCTTTGTGGATTTAAATAAGCTGTCTGAGATTATCCATTTATTATACATGGTTAATAAAATTCAAATATATATTTATCAAGGTCCAAAGCTAATTTTTTGTCTGCTACACTATTCTGCTTTCTAGCTCAGATCTTAGTAAATTTGTGTTTTAGTTTCTTCTGTATTTGAAGATGTTGGATTTGATGATCTGAAAATTTTTGATCCCTCTAGCTCCAAATTACATTATCCTATGACAACGTAGGTAATTAGCTCCTGCTTCTGATCCTCTCTTCCCTTCTTTCATTGTGAACTAAGTTCAAGCTGATGACTTGCATGAAGATTCTTGACTGACGCTACTTACCTCTTCAATTACCTGTGGGTTTCTTAGAAGACACCGTGACCCTCGGTTGTTCTGTCTGACTCCAGTGTGGGAAATAGCATCTGTGAAGGATCGGGGCCAGCCTAACACAGGGGGATGCCAAGCAGATGCGCTAACTCATGTATGCATACTGTCAGGAAATGCCAAAGCGTCCATCTGCTAAAAAATGTCTCCAGCACTTACTTGTCAGGTACCTAAATTTTTTTCATTAGCACAACTACTTTGAATCAAGTTATCCTGACAGGCCCTTCTGTGCACATGTAGATTCACACGGCGCGAGGCAGCACGTCCACTGCTTGTGCCAGATAGTTCGCTAGCATGTATTTATCAGGCATCGGAACGTAAATCAGAAAGCACTGGAAGATCAGAGGCATGCATGTTGATCAAGAAACGGGCTATGAACTGCTTTTTTGTTTTTTATCATTTGGAGATAGAACAAGAGTGCTGCTGTTATGAATCTCCCAAGCAGAAATGGAAATCCAACGGAGAAGAATGTTTTTGTTTAGATCTGTTAAGGAAAAGAAATCATTCTGTGGAAACTCAGGGACAAATTGGCCCAGCAGAGTTCCACAGCCTCTCCTCCCTCTCCCCATGCTGGTGACCACCCTGCCCCGGTTCTAAGGTTTGTCCCCATAAAGCAAAAGTCTCCATTCAGTTTTCAAGTTCTGGGCACTTTGGCTTCAGGAACTACACTAGGTTATAGTTCTGGGTCTGGAATCAAAACAGTCTGTCAGCATCAATCTCCGATACTTTCACATAAATAAATTTAACAGATCAATATTGGTTGTGGCAGCATGCTGAGCGAAGGCTTAAAAAGAGGTGTATTAGTTCATGTTTGCAAAGGAACACATCTTCTTTATTAAAATATTAAAAGAAATGTGAAAATATTAAATATAGAAAGGAGAGTGAGAATGACTGCCCACCCTCCCTCGAAGATAACACTGTTCAACTCTCTCTGAACACTATGGATGCAGTTGATAGGGTTTTGTACAAATATAACAGGAGCGTTTTCCTGGGGGGACAGCAGATTTTGGAAGGCAGGATGGGCAGCACCTACTCTGAGAAAGGACGTGAACTGGACGGGGGACCAGGGGTGGCTGGGCTGATCCCTACAGGAAGAGGGAACAGGGCAGCAAGAAGACACAGTGGAAGGCAGTGGGTGGCTATGCGAGACTCCTTTTATCCACCTCAGCACTTGGCGAAGGTTCACTGGTGCCTGGGAAGGTATTTTATACAACTGTTCCAGATCCCTCAGCCTCTCTGGGTCTTAGTTTACTTCTTGGTGAAATAAAAAAGTCACACCTGTACATCTTCAAGTTTTCCTCCATGTCTGTGGGTTTGTTTCACTTGAAAGGGGAATTGGAATTCCACTGGCCCTGAGTTCTTTCAAGGGTTCAAATTCAGCCAGAGTCAGACATGAGAACTCCCAGATTCAAAAGTTCCTTGTTCCACCCGCTCCATTAAGCCCCCAAACAGATTAGAATTGGTGGGGGTTCAAGAAACATTGAGCAACAGGAAGAGCCTAGAATCTGGATTCAGATGACCTTATTCAAGTTCAAACCACATACACTCTTTACTGGCTGTAGATCCCAGAGCAAACGACAATGACTTCAGCTCCCTGAGCCTCAGTTTCCTGATCTAGTGAATGGCACTAATGATATCTGTACTTGAAAAGGCTGTTGGGAGGATGTGTCAGCATATGGCAGTGTTCCACAATTCCTAAAGTGCTTTATACAGTAAGTGAGCAACAGGGTAAAGAATAAGAACTGGGGGATTCCTTAGAACTAGGTCTAGAGCTTATTATTATTTTTTTCTGTTTTATTTGTTTATTGGTTTTATACATCTTGAGTGTATCATCTTGCTACAACAATACAACGACATGGGGAATACACAGAGCATGAGATGAGGTGGCAGCCCCCTTTGAGGGACGAATGGAGCCCCAGGGTATTCCAGAGACATACAGCATCTTCCGTGTTGCTGGACACCATAGTCAGGACCTGAAATTGGATTTAACCTGATACCATGAAAAGATCGCAAGATTTAAGTCAGGCACTCTGAATTTGGTTCCTGGAACTCACAAGGATCCTCAAGCAAGCCTCATACCCTGTCTGGGCCTTGGTGACCTCTTCTGCAAAAGGAGAGGGTAGGGATGAGACTGACATTTTTTTCCTGACATTTCTACATTTTACAAAGTGGTTTCGCAGTAAGTCTAGTAGGCACCTGTCACCGCACAAAGTTATTGCAATGTTACCCACTCTGAGACTGGTGTTTCGTAAAGGCTCTTTTCAGCGCTGTTAGCCCACTGTTTTGAGCATTCACAGAAAATTTCTACTATTTGGGGAGAAGCTGTGGTTTACAGTCCTGGTTTGCTCTGTAGTTATAGGATTGGTTTCCCCTCCGAGGCAAACGACCACCCGCAGGAGCAGAGATGAGCTAAGCCGGGGGTCCCCCTTGCTTTCTCCTTCACCCTGCGCGGACCCTTCCAGGTGAGCGGTATTACAGACAGGAAGCTGCAGACACAAGGTTCAGAAAGTTGACCTCTTTTTCCAGCACTCTGAGACATCTGAGGGATGTTGGCCTCTCTCGACCTTAGGCCCAGAGGGGACGGCTTTCTCCAGTCAGAGACAAAAAGCACACGAAGCAGCATGCACCAAGCTGGGGGTGAGGATGTAGCCACAGGAAGAGTATAGGAGACAAGAGCGGGTTCTGAGTTGTGTGGGATTTGGCCTCTGAGTACCAGTGTAAGGAAAAGGCCAGGGAAGGCTTCACCTAGGGTGTGAGGATGAAGAGTTCAGAGGGGTGGAGGCAGAAGAGGAAACTCTGGGCACTGGCGGCACTGCCTGGGAGTCCCTGCACACCTGGGCCTGGAAGACCAAGGCGGTGTCTGAACTTGAACCTTCTAATCATTCATATCTCATCCTTGTGACTCCCCTTGAAGCACCCTGTCCACCCCGAGAAGCCATCCAGGGGAGGCTGCGGGTGGCCTTTGAGGTCCCCAGTCCTTGTCTGGAGAGAATGCGGACAAGCAGCAGATATCCTGGACCACAGGACCCCGTGGTGGGCTTCATCACCACTGTCCCGAGGGAGGAAAAACGAACCATGACCCACACCTACACGGGAGATGTGCCATCGAAGCAGTGCCTTGTTCTTCACACGGCCCGTGCTCTGGGCGTCTGAGCTGTGGGCAGTGCCCAGGGATGGCTCACTTCAGGAAGGAGGTCTGGCTGGGTGGCAGGTCCATGCCCCCTGGGAGCACAGGGAGCAGGCCTGGGGACACATTCTCAAACACTGTTGACCGTATTGACAGCGCCCTTTCCGATGCCACCTCTTTGGACCTTGGGAACTTTGGGGACACTTGCATCCACTGTTAAGAAGTGCATCTTCCCAGTGTGCTCTGCACCTTGGGGCTCAGGTTCAGCACCCTGGCCCGGGGTGCAGCAGTAGGACAGCCTTCTGTACAGCCGTGGCCCTGCTGCCGCTGAGACCTCACACCTGCCAGCCCTCCTTTTGCTGGCTTCCTCCTTTTCTAAGAGCTGCCAGTACTGTGGCCCGTGTGGCCCATGTGGTGACGCCAGGCCTGTGCTCTGCCTCACCGCACTCTGGAGCCCTCCCTTGTTTGTTTTTTCTCCTTGTTCTTGTCACTACCCACGTATTTATTACATATTTTAGGTGTGGATCTTGGCGACTATTGGCCTCAGTGACAGAATGTAGGCTCTGTGGTGCAAATCTGGGTCTGCTTAGTTCAGTGTTGCCTCTCTGACAGAGCAGACTTCCAGTAACCTCTCCTCCACCCGCGGACTACTCACTCCTTGTCAGGCGGTGTGGGTACGGAGGTCACCAGGGCCCTGGCCCTGCCTCCATGGGGACCTGTGATTGGTGGGACCCTCCCTGAACACGTTCCAGGATGCATCCCCCAAGTCCCATCCACCTGTCTTAACAAAGGGCCCGCTGGGGTGCCAGGCCCCCCAGAGGAAAGACAGCAGGAAGCATGCCCACAGCCATGTCCCCCTCCCGTGGGGGCCCTGGAACGGGGTGGGGGCACAAAGAAAGGTGGCCTCGGACCGCCAAGTGGGACTTCCAGGGGACGCAGGCTCTGGCTGAATCCTGCTAGTTGCTCTTTCCCTTTTTTGCGTCTCTTCCCTGTTCCACTGCCACAGGCAGCGTTGTTGACTGTTGTACGGCTGCAGAAAAAAGGGGACTTCAGCCCTTCTAGGCGGCATGTGGCGAACCCGCCCTCCTGCTGCTTGGCTAATGGTAGTGATTTCCTGTCTTGGGGTAGAGGGCCACCCACAGCTGGGCCTGAGCCAGGAGGAAGCCAGGCCGGTGGACGTGCAGTGCTGTAGGCGGCCCACCAGGTGGAGACAAACTTCCAGAAATGATCGGAGAAAGTGGGCTCATGAGCCTTCTCAGGTCAGGAGTGCCCTGCTTTCTCTGTACCCTTCCAGAGTCTCACCATGGGCGCTACCCACTACCCGGTATCTCCTTCCTCCTTTGATTCACAGCTATTTCTTTCCATTGCCTCAGGCCCCCTCTTTGCAATGAGCCCAAACAGGAGGGGTTCAGAAAACAGTACATACACTACGAGGTCTGTCCGGAAAAAGCAAAGCCAATTTTAATATAATGAGAATGGTTTGCATGACGCCATGAACAATGACAATGACACCGAAGAAGTCAGAGGGAGCAGCAGACACCACTGAGTGAGCATGTGTACTGTGTAGCCATTACATTCAAAATGACTGAATGAGTAGAGCAACAAATCTGCATCAAATTTTGTGTTAAGCTTGAACATTCCTCCACAGAAACTATTCCAATGATTCAGAAGTCTGCTGTGGGCAACTGGTGATTGGCAGCTTCATCATGACAACACACCCACTCATACATCACATCTTGTGCAGAGTTTTTTGGTGAAACATCACATCACCCAGGTGACTCAGCTCCCCTACAGCCTGGATTTGGCACCCTGTGACTTCTGGATCTTCCCCAAACTAAAATCACCTTTGGAAGGGAAGAGATTTCAGACTATCGATCAGATTCAGGAAAATATGACAGGGCAGCTGATGGCGATTGGGAGAACTGTGTGAGGCCCCCAGGTGCCTACTGTGAAGGGGGCTGAGGTGTCGTTGTCCTGTGTACAGTGTTTCTGTGTCTGATATCTCCTTCGATACATATTTCTACTTTTCATATTACTTGGCTGGATACCTTCTGGACAGACTAATGTATCTATTATCTTATATACATTAAGATTTTAAAGCAGTTTCTTCCCCGCCCTGTCCACAACAGACACATCCACGTGATCCAGCCCTGCTCACAGTGAGCCAGTTCCCCAAAGCATTGAGGAAATTTTCCTCAATTCAGAAACTGCTTTGAAGGCCTGCCTCACATTAACGATCACGAACTGCTCCGTAAATGTCCTCTTTTGAGAATGAGGCTGAGGAAAACATTGTAGCGTGTAGATAGAACCCAAAGCCATCATTCAAGTTGTGTTCAGACGAGGGTGAATGCAGTCATGCCTCACAGTCTGAGCAGCGTGGCCATCACAGAGAACCTCTCGAGGCCATGGGACAGGACTGTGGAGGGTGCTCCCCGCTTTTGTCACTGTGGGACATCATCTAGTCTCTCGGCCTTAACCAAGGAGACAAGAAAGGTGGAAAGGGGGCCCCTCGAGGTAGCTGGGACCCGAGTGGACCAGCCACTTGGTTACTTCTCTCTCTCTTTGCCTGACACATACTGTCTGTCCTGGCTCAGAGCCCTCACTGTCCTGGTTAGCTCTTACAGTTGAGCAGCCAGAGCGGGGCAGGAAGGGGCAGGAAGTACCCACTCCACTGCTGGGATGGCTGGCTGGTCTCTGGGCAGACAGATCCTGCAGCGTGTGCTGAGGGATGGATGAGAATCAGACAGGAATACAACATTATCCCTACATACCCGGGCAGGCCCAGGGCAGTGATGGGCACAAGCAGATGCGGGGATGGTGCAGACAGTGGGGTTCTGCAGGGTGTTTACCCGCACTCCAGCAGCTGGCTGGTTCCAGCAGTGGTGATAAGAACAAGGCACAAGTTCATTCCTAGAAACTGGGGTGGCCCACAGCCCACCCAGGCAGCTGCCCAGGACGCGGCGAAGGCAGTCAGTCCTGGTCTCAGTGACATGTTAGATGTACACATGGGGTCCGGAGACCTCATCTGCAGGGAGAGAGGAGATGCCCGGTCGAGAGCTTTACACAAATCTTGGACGTGGAGACCCTAAACTGGACATCAACACGTCACAGGAAAGGAAGACTCTGAGCTCCTGCTTTATTAGACCTCAGTATGTCCAAATTAACATGTTCTGGGAAATCTTCTTAGGCTTGTTTGCAATGTCAGTGGTTTTATTCAGGTCTAAGAGGGAAGGGACTAGAAGAGCTTTGCCTACAGTGAAGAATAAAGATCTGTGAAGTTTAAGGCAATGAAGGTTCAGCAGGCATCTGAACCCCTTTCTCTGGGGGATCACCAGTTTGGAAGAACTGAGCACAAGCCGGCAGTAGGAGAGGAGGAGCCCTGGGCCAGAGGCAGCTGGCAGAGGGGAGGGGCTAGAGGGGTCTAGCGCCACAGGCTCCACGGGGTCTGGTTCTGACACAGTGCGCTCCTAGCGGACAGCTGGGGCTTCAGCACTGTCAAAATTAGCAAAATTTACACCCTGGCATTGACACTGAGCATAGGCCAGACTGAAGGGCCCCTCTGAAAGGTGTGTTTACACCTATTTCTAAGATATTTTCTTTAAAACTACAGTTAGTGTCCCTTCTTGCAGTTAAGAAAGACTCCAAGCCCCCCTCCTATTGGGCTTCCTCAAAGGTTTCATTAAAATCCTCAAAATGTGTAATTGCCACCTCCCCTCTTGATTTTACTCTTTTGTGCCATTTATGAGTCTGCTCAAATGTGCATGCATGGAAAAAAGAAGAGAAATAAAAGCCCCACCTATTTATCCCTGCAGGAAAGTTTTTGGAAGAAGAGGTGAAAAGATCCCTTTTGCATAGCACGTTAAAATAATTTATGGAGAGCCTCTCTTTTCCAGCTAAGGAGGTAGTCAAGACACGAGGGTAAATCTTTAAAAGAATAATGTTTTCAAAATCAGGTTCCTTGTCCTCGGATCCTTTGATGTATGAGTGTAATAGTAGGTAGGACACATAGTGAAATATACATGAGATCGCGGAAGAAGAGGATAGCAGAGTGGAGGGAATATTAGTGTTTACATCAAAACTCAATTGGAACACTCATTTCGAGATGATAGTTTGTTATGTTCAATGCAATTTAGTCCCACGGGGATGTTTTCTTTATGTCTCCAGGACTCTTTCAATCCCTGCCCCCACCTGTCCCCACATCCCTCCCTCCGGATCTAGATAGGAGGCAGCACAGCACAACCACCTGGGGATTGGTTCCCGGCGGCTGCTGGTTTTGCAGGCTGTCGAGAAAGAGGAGAAGGCAGAACTCTTTGAACCCTGCCAAGAATTCCCTAGCTTTTTGGAGACTTAGATCATTTGAAACAGAGTAGAAATTAAGTCAAAGAGGCTGCCCCAAGGCTGGCTGGTAGTGTGTGGGGCCTTGACTCCTTGCAGGAAAGATCTCGCACCACAAGTCCAGGGGATGTTGAGGACGCTTATTAAAGAGCTGGGGATAGTGGAACAAGAAGGGCCCAAGATAGAAGCAGCAGCAGGAGAGAGGCCAGTTGGGGCCACTGCCAGCTCCCTGGAGGGTCAGAGGAAAGGGGCCCTGGGGACAGGGGCAGGGTGTTACCCGGGGTCAGCTGCACTGCTTGCTGCTGCCCTGGCTGAAATCCTTGTGGGGTCCCTTAGAGTTTAGGAGATGCATGCCTGTTGGGGAAGGAGGGGAAGAAAGGAAAGGCACAGGCGTTCTCCTGGGAGGGAGAGGGCACTCTGCCCTGGGTCATTGTCATGATGGTTTTAAAGGCTGGGGACTTAGTGGGGAACTCAATGGAATAATCATCACCTTTTCCAGTGTACTCTTTCAGGGTCGCAGTCTCCTTGGATGGGTCAGCTCCAGGGCCAGGCGTCTAAACCACATGACCAGGGATATGCTGGGGGAGGAAAGGCTGCCCTGGGAGGGGGGGGTGGCGGGGAGGCCCGGCTCCAGTTCTGCTTGTTGCTGGGCACCAGGGCTCTCTGTTCTGGTGATCTTCTCTATCTGGCTGGACATTGCTTGGCCAGTGTGTTCAGCTGTCTGTCTAAGTTTCCCCATTCCACTTGCCAGGAAATTTTCCTAGCTTATTATTATCCTGCCTCAGTAGAAAAACTGGCCTTGTTGGGAGGGCCAGCTTGGTGAAAGCAGCTTCTGCAGCATCTGGAGGCAGGGGCCCCGCTGGTTGACCCAAAATGGAACATAGGCAGAGTGTGGTGTGACCATCATCTCTGCAAACAGCTAGTCCCCCAACCAAGAGCATTTAGTGATGCACTGCTGTGTGCAGAAGTCCAGGCCTCCAGGTGAAGCCTCTTAAATGGTGCTTTTAAAATGTTGCACGGCTTTATCAGCACCTTTCAGGTACATGCTCCCTCTTGAACAGGGAGGCTTCCTCCTCAGGAGGATGTCTGTTGTTCTCACCTGGCCATTCCTGTCAAGCTGCACCACTGGATGGCAGCCGGCACCTGGCTTGGTGGGACGGGCAGAGCTCAGGCACAGTGGCTGCATCCTCCCCTGCACACGTGGCTCTCATCTCGCATCTCCCTCCCGTCGTTCAGGGGGCCTGTGCCCTGGCACGGGGCAGAGGGGCCTGAGCACGAACCTGCACACAGGTGCTAAGCTGTATTTCAGGAGTGGAGGAGAACTGAGGTTTTGCGTGTGGCCACACGTGGCTGTCACGGCACATCAGAACCCTTTGTTTTTAGAGTGCTAACGCAGTGCCCAGTGATTGAAAGGCAGAGAGACCATCCCCTTCTGACAGCTCCGTGGTCTCTCCCTTTATCCTGGCAGTAAGTGGCCTTTCTTCTTGCCTAGAAGCTGGGAATCCTGAGTAGGAGGGAAGACAGAAAAAAGAACAGGAGCAGGGGAGGGAGTGGAATATAAATATAAGAATTGGAAGTGACCTCAGAAACCCTTTATTCTAATTCATGTTTTTTCAGGTTTAGGGTATGAGACCCAAAGAGAGAAAAACAACTTAACAGAGGTTTTACAGAGAGTTGGTGGCAAATCTAGGATTCAAAATGATGCCTTGTCTCTGTGAATACCACCACAGAGCTCATCAGAAAAGCCTGAATCGTAGAAGCTGGGCAGGCACTGGTGATGGGTAAAAGTTTTCCAAAATTCTAATTTTTCAACTGAAAGTGCACATTAACAGGGACGACACACACTGGCAGTTTTCCACGAAGTGACACGCTTACTTTGTTCACTGTGGAGAAAACAACTGTCAAGTACCCAAGTCCAGCCTCCACAGACTGTCTGTCATTTTTGCACGCAAACGCCACGCTCCAGGAAAGCAGCAGCTAGTTCGGCTTGCTGTGCAAACCAGGTGCACAGCACCTGGAGCACCGTTTCCTGGAGACAGGTGTGGTCCCTTGCTCGGTGTGCATCGCTTGCCCCCTCATCACATAGGACACTGCAAACATGAGTTGAGATTTAATAAAATTATTTTTGTTTTACTTTTTAATGAGAGACATTTTAGGTGGTACTGGCTTTGGGGGTACTGGAAGAACACAATGAAGACTAGGACAATTTGCTGCCGATACTTTGATTCGTGGTGAGGCTCTGACAGTCTTACTCACGATTGCTTTTGCATCTTCTGTGCAAATAGCAACACGATGAAAAGGTAAATAAAGTCTTAAAATAGTTTGGACCTCACGGTTCCGAAAGGCCTGAGACCCTCAACAATCTACGGATTGCACTTGGAGAGCCTGTATTACATTAAAGTGTCAGGGAACCCCTGGAATACCAAGGCTCCTGGCCCAGAAAGTCTTTAGGGGTCTTTTACCTCCAAGACAACAGGTGCCAACGCGGCAGTACAAACTGCAGACAGGTCCCGAATAGTCATCTATGGTGTTACTGCGTTGAGAGGAATGACAAAGCAGAATCCATGCTTCCTACTATTGAGTTGTTGGTCTAGAAATTCACATGTTAGTTGTGGAGTAAAATTTGATCCTTGCAGAAGGGACCGCAGCACTGAAGCCTACCTCAACTGGGCTTTCTCTGTTGCTCTCATTCCTGGTTAAGCCATGTCCCCTGTAGAGTGGACCTAGGTCAGCGAGCCTGCAACTAATTGGGAACACACCCCGTTGGTGTCTTTAAATACCCAGCCTTTCTTTGTCTCCCGAAGTACAATTGTTACTTTTGTATGTTAAATGTAAAGATAACCTGCCACTTTTTATTTATTTTTTTAATCTTTAAAATACTTGGGTTATGTGTAGACTCTCAGCGGTCAACATAAACTGAGGCAAAAAGCAGAAATGAGCAGTATACTGCCCCCTACTGGGAGACTACGAGAGCGCAGAAGAGAAGCAGGAAAAAGACAGAGGCAGTTGGCAGGCTGTTGCCAGGTAGTGCTGCTGGCCTCTGCGACACTGCAATGGAAGAGCTCCAGGAATTTTACCATAAGACAGAAACTGAGGCGAGAGAGGTTCTCTAACTTATCCCCTAGTACACTACGTTCTCCACGTAACTTCTGTTCTCCAAAGGAGCTTTCCTGTCTCCCCCGCTTTTGCTGCCCCCAGACATCGGTATGCTTCAGTACATCGGGCATATCAGGGCGCTCACTCCCAGCCCGGTCTTCCCGGGTGTTATGTCTTTGACTCCGCCGCTCAGGCTGTCCCTGTGCCCGGGATGTTCTCCCCTTGCCTTGTTTCTTTCTGAGAGGCTTCTACTCACCTTTCAATCTCATGCCCGAGATCACCACCTCCTATGCAAGGTCTCTTGTCTTTTGTCCTCATCCTGCCGGACTTTCCTCCTCTGTGTTTTGGTAACTTCAATTACACTGCACTTAAACATTTATATGATATTATAGTTAATTATTTACCCAACCTTACCACTCAGCTTAAAATTCTTCACAAACATTCACAAATGTCAACGAGCTTTGTGACTCAAACGTCATGCCACACCATGACTTACACCGCCCCATCTGCCGTCAGAGTTCACATGAGGGTCGTTCTCTCAGGCTCTGGAGCCAAGTACTTGACAAACAACCCTGATTACCTGCACCGGGCACATACCCTTGTTGAGCAAAATTAAAAGCAGAGCATAAAACGGCGAGACACCGTGTCACTCCCCTGGAGAAGCTGTGGATCTCTTGCATGAAGAAAACAATGTCCATGAGTGAGATCGCACACTTTTTAAGCCATCTATAACAATTAAAAACTAGTATAGAATCATCTGAATACTGCACATGCTTGAGGGCTTGGCAGAGGTGAGGCGTGATCGGAATCAGGCTGAATTAATCAGGTAATTACATCTTAGATGTGGAATAAAGTTCAGTTAAGCTGAGTTTAAAGGAATGTTGCCCCAACTATAAGGACAGAAATGCCCCCAGACGTTTAATATATGGGGGATACTAAATTTACTAAAATTAGTAGCTAATTTTATAGCAGATTTATTCTTTAATGTGCCTTGGTTTATTTGTTTCCACAAAAAGACAATCTCTCTAATATTAGAGATTGACTAAGTCTTGGGAGAAATTTTGCATTGATCTGATGTTACTCAATTGATTTCCAATTCCCCAGAGACTCTAAATAGGGATCGATTTTGATGTTTATCCAGCTAATCATTCTGTCCTCATGCTCACTGTGCTTGGTTTTTTCCTGTTAGGGCATGAGGTAGTTTGTAAAATTACAATTAATTTTGTATCATATGTTCAGAAATGACCACAGATGACTTTTTATTAGCTATCAAATATAGCATGAAAATTATTTATAACTCATTCTCTGCTCTTCCCAACATTTCCTCACCTAATCCATGATAGCTGCGGTTATTGGCTAGTTTAAATGCCAACTTTTTAAGTCATTATTTCTTTTACAATAAAGGCACCTTACTCGGGTGGTGAGTCACCAGTAAGAAGTATCCTTCTCAACTCTAGTTTTCCAGAGTAGTTTGAAAGGAGACAGTTGGACCATCCAAGGTACTGTGAGTAAAAAAGAAGACTCAGGTGTTCCCCTGTTGGGAGAATAGCCTTTTTAACCTGTTACTTTTAAATTTCTGTCCATGCGTTATCTATGCTTACATGACAGTGCTTATAGAAAGTAATCGTTCTGAAGGCAATAAGGCAGAATGCCTTGAGTGAGTGCGATGGGAGGTGATATTTGAGCAAAGAACGAAAGGATGAGAAACCAGCTGTGAGAGGACCTGGGAGAGCAGCATCGCAGTCAGAAGCAGCAGCCATGATGAAGGCTATGAATGGGACCTGGGGAGGTGGGCGTGAGCTCACCTGGACCACAGCAAGGAAGGGGCAGATGGAGAGAAGTCTGCAGTGGGGATCAGAGCAACATGTGGGTTGGATTGCAGGTGCTGGCGAGGAAGAGGGCAGCCAGAGACGACGTTGAGGGTTTTAGCCGGAGAGACAGGAGTAGCGGTGACATCTCCTTGGTTGGAAACCCTGTACACAGGAGCAGGTTTGGGGAAGGAGAAGGATGATAGAATTAACAGGTTAGTTTTGTTCGTAGTACATTTCCTGAAGAGCCTTGTTAGACATCTGAGCACCGTGGTCACATGGATGCTTAAAACTGAGGCGCAGACCTCTCGAGAGTCTGGGACCCAAGGCATGCATTGCAAAGCCACCAGCCAAAAAGAGCTTTTCCTAGCCGTGGGCCAGGTGGGAAGACCCAGGTGTGAGCATCAGGAGAACTGAACGGAGAAAGAGCTGGAAAAGACTGAGAGGGAAGGTGGAGGGAAATGTGAATGGGATGCCCAGTGAGCAGCCTTTCAGGAGCCAAGATGGGCAAACACTTCAGGAGAAAAAAATGTGCCCACGGTGACAAATGTGACAAAGGGCAGAGTAAAGTGGAGAAGTTTTAATCATTATTTTTGGCAAGGTGGAGTTCATGGTGACCTTGGCAATAGCAGTTTCAGTAGCATGATGGGAACAAAGCCTGTTTGAAGTGAAGGGAAATCAGGGGATAGGAAGTGGAAAGTGCCAAACAGAGAGCATACGTGATCCTTTAGAAAGATCTTTATTGTAAGGGAGAGCAGGGAAAAGGGCCATTGCTGGGGGTGAGGAGGGGATGGCGTGGAGCCAAGGAGGGGGTTTTAAGGCTTATGATGATGATTATGATAAGAGCCATTATCATTATAATCATAACGACCACCATTAACTGAGTGTTTACCATGTGCCAGGCGCTGTGCCATGTACTGCCCATCCATGACCTCACTGGGTGTCTCGGCAAACCTACAAGAAGGCTCTGCTATTATTGTTACTTTCGAGGTGTAGCACTGAGGAGCCAGGGTCCTAGGTCTGCTAAGCGATAGTGCTGGGATCCCTGCCTCCAAGTGTCTTAGTTTACATCCAAATCTCTTAAACTCAGCAGACTGTCACATCCCTTCCAAAGACTGGCTGAAGATGAGCAGTGCTTAGTCAAGACCTGTTCTGGAGGCTAGGGATAGAATTCCAACTCAAACTGACTTAAGAAATAAAAAACTGTATCTCAAAAATCCAGGAGTAGCTCTAAGTTCAGGTGTAACAGGATCCAAAGAATCACACAGGGTGATTAGGATTCAGTTTACCTTGTGTGGCTGGGCTCTGCTTTCCACTGCACTGCCTTGATTCTGGGGCAGGTGTGCCTTGGTGGTGGTCTCCAGCAGCTCCCAGTTCACTTCCGACAGTTCAGAAGATCCAGGGGTCAAAGCTGTAGGCAGGGGTGGTTCTTATTATTATCTCTGGAAGAGTTGATAGCCCAGGGGCACAAGACAATCTCAAGGGCTGGGCCTAGGCCACATGCCAGCCCCCAGGGCCACAAGGACTGGGGTGGGAGTAGAGGTTGCTCTCCAGAGGAAATATCCAGGTGCTCTTAACAGCGAAGGGGATAGTGGGCAGGCAGAAGTGGCAGAAGTCCAGGAACTAAACCAGGAATGCATTCTGGTCTTTGCTTTTGTGTGGACAATGCACTTGTCTGCTTCTTAGCGTTACACTGGAATATAAGCTCAATGAAGAGACCTTTCCAATCCTGTTCATCAGGCCTGGAACAAACAATGCCTCCTTTTTATTATAAAATATTTTATTACAAAATTATAAGCATGTAGTGCTGTAATATAATGATATCACACTCAAGCACACCATATGACATTTTAGGTGAAATGTTCAAATTAAAACCATAAATTATTACACTCATAAGTTATCACACCTTATAAATTATTACACCTTATAAATTATTACACCTTACCAACCACATGCAAGCAGGCACCACGTCTGCTGGACCCTGTAGTCCCTAGTGCAGTGTTCAAGCTTAAAACATATATTTATTGAATGGATGAGTGACCTCAAGTGATTCTGCTATAATGCTGCCTTGTTTCACTTGGTTTGTTTACTGTATTTTAATTTTCACTGAAGGGCTCTTCATGTATTTGCAATGCATTATTATTTTTCCTATGTGTAGCTTTGTAACTCTCTGGAACTCTTAGTTGATTTGGAAATAGTGCATTCGACTGATGCCCTACTTTTTGGAATAGTGTTTTTGATGTTATTTTATTCAAAGGGGCAAAACTGCCGTGGTACAAAATTCCTAGTTCTCTCTGTGACGTCCCCTGAGGGTAAGAACCGGGGGATTTAGCCGGAGTGGAAATCCCCACAAATTCTAATGAAGCCCTGCTTTTTCTCCCGTGGGCATTCTTTTCCTCCCACTGACTGTGAGGTACAGCAGTGCTCTGGAGAAAGATGGGGAAGGACAAAAACACTGGGTGTATTTGCTGCAGACACTGCAGTGCCTATGGCAAAACTATCCATCTGGAAAGCTCTTGGGTGAGTGGAGAGATGAACAAAGAACTATTCAAAATTTTGCCTTGTGTAGTGTGTTAAGGTGAGGATGCTGAAGGGCCTTTAATTGCATAGAAATAACCTTCAGTTTTGTGCAATGATTGTGCAGGGAGGCTTAGATGAAAAATTCAGGAAGGTAGATGTTGTTCTATATAAACATTAAATGTCTTCTCCCCAGTCATTCAGAGACTTAAAAAAATTACTAAGTTATGGTCAGGTGTGTGGAAGAGAAGCATGGCATAGTAAGTATCCTGGATGGGAAGCAACATTTTACAGTAAAGGTCAAGAGCACGGACTCCAGGGCTGGACTGGCTGGGTTCCAACCCTAACTCCCCTTAGGGGACTGAAGGCAAGATGCTAATTGTCTGGGCCTCAGTTACCATATTGGTAATATATGGAGAATAAAATGGTACCATCTCATAGAGGTCAAACATCTGTTGATATATTTAAGCATTTAAAAACACTGCTTGGTACATAGAAATCAATATATGTGGGTATGTTTCCATGGCTATTATTTTGAATGGGGAAAGAGGGGAATGTATGCCTGAGTGTGCATGGGAGAAATTACGTCATTTGGTCTGGAACAAGCTGTGGTGTGTGTGCATGTGGGTGGGTGTGTGCGTGGAGGAGGAGATGAGGAGGCTGGGCTGGTCCTGAGATTGATCTCCTCTGGCTGCATGCAAAATATTTCAACATCCTCGGAATGCAGAACACCTGTTGGGTGTCTTGCAAGTTTGAGAAAAGCAATTGCTCGAAGTCAGAAGTGGAATTAATGTCATGGAAAGTACCAGAGGCTGATGTGAATAATTAAGCTCCTAATGAGAACATTAATATTTCCCCAATAGATTGATTTAGCATTTCTCTTGCTGGGATTGTTGCACAAACTCACCTGAGCTGGCCATCTATCTTGATTGCTCAGGACAAACTGCACTGGCAAAAAAAAAAAAAAAAAGGAGCCAGTAGCTACCTAATTTCATAATGAAAACCCAAGAAAGTAAAAAGGGGGCAGAGCATCCAGGAAGTCATGAACCCAAGAAACGGTTCTGAGGGGTCCTGGATTTCTAAGCAAGCCTTCATGGGCGTTGCCTTGTTGCGCTTTATTAATTTTTATGTGAAGATGAGCATAGTTACTGAACACATCCCTCCCCATAATAGGCCAGAGGCTTGTGCCTCCCAAGTTCCCTGAGATCAACTTTCCTTTACCTGTAAGAACACCTGAGGCTGGTGATAATGTTACCATTCCAGGCACACCACTGGACAAGCAGATAAGGATGGTGTCCCAGTCAGGATTCACCACAGCAGCAGGAGCAGGAGGATGTATGTGTGTGTGTCTAATTTTGCAAGAAATGGCCTGCCCAGCAGAGGGTGCTGGAAGTCTACAGTTCTTGGGGTAGGCAGATGTGAAGGGGACCACATGAGGAGGCTGGAGGCCCACTGGCATGAGCTCAGGCTTGTTGTCCACCGATGGCATCAGAAAGGAAGGTCGAGGACGAAGGAAGAGTAGTTGCTAATGCAGGTGTGGAATCCCTCCTGCCCCCCCGGACAGCTCAAGCCTTCTTCTGCAGCCTTCTGACTGGCGAGGTCAGGCCCACACAGGCTTTCTCCTTTGTGCTTAACCTAACACCGCTGGCTGGGTGCTTCAAACACACCTGTGACATCTCTCCTCAGTATCACATGGGTTAGTGTGCGACTGAATGACTGGGGCAGGAGGTGTGTGTGTGCTACAAGACACCTCACACTTACACACCAGTTCACAGATTCTAAACACATGTGCAGTCTACCTTCATTTTGTTTTGTTTTGTTTTGTTTTTTTAAAAAAATACTGATTCTAGAGAGAGGAGAAGGGAGGGAGAGAAATATCAGTGTGAGAGACAAATGTCTATTGGTTGCTTCTTGCATACACCCTGACTAGGACCGGACTGGCAACCCAGACATGTGTCCTGACTGGGAATCAAACCTGCAACTTTTTGACTTTCACAATGATGCCCAAGCAAATGAGCCACTTTGAGCTTAAGCAACCCTTTTAACTAGAAACTGTGGGCATCATTGCTCCTCATTGATTCTACAGGCAAAGGCACTGAGGGCTGAGGAAGTTAGGTGGCTTGTTGATGGTCCCATTGTGAGTGTGGTCAGGCAGACGTGTCCAGACCTTCCAACTGGAGGCCAGGGTTTGCACTACCTCCCAGCTTGTTCAGTGTCTCCTATACCACCTCCCTGGCGACACTTCCAGTCACTGTCCAGTCTTCTAAAGGCATGGACGGTGACCTGGAGTGGTTGTGTATAAATTATGGCTGGGGGCTCTCCTTGCCAGGGGTAAGTTCTACTCCATGTAGCTGATGGTCTGCGAGGTTTGGAATCACACGGAATCTGGTGCTGTACTCAAGAGAAGGGCCATATTCAAAGGATGGCCACTGGACTGCAGGCCGTACTAGGGGAGCCTTTTTCTCCATGATACGCAGTTGTATCCATCACACTTGAGGTGAAATTTGTCACATAGCAGCCTTTCAGTAACAATTTTAGTATAAAGAGTCATGTTTAATGAAGCTCCGAATCCTGAATCAATGGGGAACATTTATCTGTTAAGGAGTATTTGCTAAGTAAGATCATCTGGACTTTTACATATACCAGGTTTCCTAACAGTACTGATTTACTGGCCACATCATGGTTCAGACCCACACCGTGCTTGTCAGGCATCCTGGGAGACATGTTCTGCACAATTTCAAAAGGCCAGGCTCTAGAGGAATCTGGGAGAAGACAGAGCTTCCTGTCTTAATCTTGAATGACAGTGTCCTTCCGGGTGTCACCGCCAAGTCTTCTGGGTATCAGCTGTATCTCCTGGTACTGTATGTTTTTGTTCTGGGGTATCCGGTAGGTAGAAACCATGAGCCTGTAGAAAAATAATATTTCTGTTTCCAAATAAGTAAATGCCACAGCCAAAGAGAAACTTCTCTCTTCGTCTGAGGGCAAAGCCAAGTCACAAGATTAATGAAGCCGCACTAAACAGAACCGTGCTTTGTCCAGCAGGCATTTTCCGTTCATTCAGAGGGCGAGTGAGGTTTCTGGCTCGGAGTGCTCTGTGATGGCTGCTTCCTTTTCTGGGAATTCAGAAATCTCTCGAAAGTGGTAGATAGTCCTTAGGATAGCTAATATAGTGTAGTGGTTAATAAGGGCATCTCTGCCATCCCTCTGCTGCGTTTGAAACTTAATTTCGCCTTTCATTAGCTGATGGAGTTTTAGTACACTTGTCTATATCTTTCTTTCTTCTCTGATGAATGGGGATAAAAAGAGTGTTTGCTGCATAGAATTTAACTGAGAATTAAAATGAGCTAGTTATGTAAAGCACCTAAAACTGTGCCAGGTCTGGAGTAAGTTCTTAGTATTAGTATTAGTATTAGCATTAGCATTAGTATTAGTATTAGTATTAATGTGTATTCTTGTTAGTGTTAGTGTTAGTATCAGTAGAGTAGTTGTATCCCTTCTTGAATTAGTAGGACATTGTATTTGGGAAAGAGGTGAGTCTTAACTTCTTTCAGAAACCTGGTCCTCAAGCCTTGTAAGACAGGTTCTGGGGAGGGGCGGAAGGGAGGTGGGCACTGACCCTGTAGCCTGGGTCTATCAAAAGTGTTCCGGTTTCTGAACAAGGACAAAACAGTCAGGGACCCTCCCACAGTCTCTGGCTGTAACGTGTTACAACTTGGAAACTGAGCACGTTCAATTCTCATAGGAAGCCTGGCTAATATCTCCCAGGGGGTTCTTCGCATTCGGAATTCAGACAAATTGCTGCTTTTTAATTAACCGAGCCCCAACAACTCTGTTATCTGTCTTCTCGTGAATCTATTTTCTCTCTAATCCCTTCTCTGTTCTCCCACCCTGTCTGCATCTGAGCTGTAATCTCTCAAGGTGCTCCCTGAGGAGTGGATGCAGGAGGGAGGGGGCAGAGCCGGCTGGTGGAGTGGAGCCAGTGATGGATGGCCTGTGATCACCGGCCAGCAGTCACTGGACTCTGTTTACAGCTGCAAGAGACTCACGGCCAAGACCCCTGTGGAGCCCATGGGCTGCTGTGCTGTCCACGAGCTGGGTGCTGTTAGAGATCTGGCAGAATTCCCTCTACAGCGACCAGTGGAAGCGGCATCCATGGGTGTCTCTCCAATACCCCATGAATTTAAGTTTAACAGGACAGTTATTGAATAATAAATAACAACCAAATCGAGGAAACGCATTTATCAAGGACTTATGCCCAGATGATGTAATGGTGGCTAAACCAGTTGAGAAGCCATAGTATTTATAACAGCTGCTTCCCTGTAAAAAGATCCCCCAGCGATAATGGGATTAAACTCAGGGTAACACGCAGGGTTCCATTTTGTCTTGTCATCCCTCCAGGGGTCCCTGACAAGTGGCAGGTCTTGTTCAGGCTGAGAGAGCCCCTTTTGCTGAGAAGGCAGATGCACACCCTTGCACTTGGCTGGCTGGAGCTGTGGTCAGGTTTTGTTTCCCTGAGCTCCCTCCCCAAGGCCGGAGTTGTGGGAATGCTGGCTCCGACCACCTTGTCTCACTCGCCATTTCAGATCCGACCTACCGCTCTGTTTGAAGCATTCTCAGCTTCTAGAAAACAGCTTCTTTCCAGCTCTGTTCCCAGCAGGACACTGCAAAATGGCTTTTGAAAAAAAAATTCTAAAGTTAAAAATATCCTCTTCCACTCCCCTGCTCCCGACTTCCTAGAACAATGCCTAAGGCAGCAGGGGTGTCGGTGGCCGTTCTCCTTGTGATAGGACTAAAGGAGTTGATATGTTTATGAATATTTACATCACCAAGAGGAGGCTGCTGCTAAGTGGAGTTTATTTTTTAATTCTTTAAACCTTCTTTCGTGACACGAAAATGCTATGGGCCGTAGATAGGCAGAGGACACAATGAAAAGGGAAAGAAAGAGTGGGTCTCTGTGCAGTTACTGCAAAGCCTACGGCACATGGACCCCTAAGGCCAATGGGGACGAGGGAGAAGAACGTGGGTGAGGTGATGGCCAGTGGACCCCGGACTCGTGTTGTGTTCCCTCAGGTTTCCGTCATAGGACGCATCTGAAGCCTTCTGATGTTGGATGAACAGTTCCAGGCACTGAAGTCTATGAGCAGAGGACCAGGGGAGGGAGGCCGAGGCTCGCTCGCCCAAGAGCAGAGTGCAAGAGGCAGGAAGGTGCCCTCTGAGGGTCGGGTAGAAAGGGCATTAGGATCTGATGTTCTTTAGTCAACTAGCTACTTTGAAATGTAATGATTAGTCATTTTCAGGCTGTCAGTTAGGGACTACTGCATCTGACTTGTCTCCACATATGCTGTCTGCTCCCAAGGAAGTGGAGCATTTATTTGCATTTTTGGAAAAATTTCAAAAGTACTGACCTGGTGCAAAGTAGATACGATGCTCTCCTCTTAGTTTTCCTAGAGAATCCAAGTGAGGCCCTTGAGAACACACAGCAAGTCAAGAACCAAAGGGCTTACTGATCCCCAGTCATCTTCAGGCCAGCCCTGGGGCTGGCATCTCCAACGCGTGGCAGATACAAGACCTTGGCACTCGGTGTCACATTCGTAGGAGAGCAGAGCCTCTCTTCCTTTCCATAACCCCTTTCTGGAGAGTGTCTTCACGCCTCCTGCGTTAGAGTAACTCCCACTGACTGTCAGGGATTTGGCTCACCTCCTGCTTGGCTTACAGGGGCCATCTGAAGCAGGCGACTATTGAGCCATTACTGTGCCCTAATTTGCAAGTTACTTTGCAGAGAAGCCTTCCCCTTGGCAGGCTGTCTAACTATTATGAAGCTGTCTACCAGTAGGCATTCTTGTGCACACTCTCAGCTAATTTAGAAAAGCCCAGAGAAATGTGTCTAACATTCTAGAGGATGCACATATCACTGAAGGGACCTTTTTCAGGAAATGTGGTACCAGTGATGGGTGAGGACTCTGATGGGGGAAAGGGAAGAAATGACAGAGATCCACTCAGAGCTCTCAGGCAGCAAGGCCAAGCAGTGCCACCCTGACCCTTATCTCGCAGTGTGGATTTCACAGGGACTGAGTTCCCCGTTTCTCCTGCATGCAGCCGTGACGGTGCTGCACCACTGAGCAGCTGTCACTCCATTTCAGGGATCCAGTCCAGCAGCCACTGTATTTTAGGAAGGAGTCAGATGAAGCCATCTGCGACTGTCCCTCAGAGGTAGGTAAGTCCTTTGTTGATTCAACAAACATTATTAAGTGCCTACTGGAATGCAAGACCATAGGAAGAGGAACGCCCTGGGAAATTGCCTCTTGGCACAGAAGAGCCAGCCCCAGAGGTGGCAGACAAACACACACCTGGGCAAGGTGGTGAAGTGAATCCGAGTCCAACCTGTAAGCAGATGCAGTCACAGGGTGCAGTATGGGTGATGTCATTTCTTGACGGATCTCAGTCTACCAGCCAAAGGAGGGGCAGGTGTGAGGAGCTGGGACCAGATCTGCTGTCTGGCTTCCAGGACTGGGGGGTTAAACCAGCTCTTGAGCAGTAGTTGCAAATTTGTCCCTTAATGACAATTCATATGAATTCTTAAAAATGTGATTATTATTTTGATTATGGCAACAGGTGGGGAAGCACTGAGAGAGGAGAAATTTCTTATCAGATTGTCTTCTGAGATCCAGTTTGGTCTTCAGTTTTCTCATCTTGAGTGAGAGTTATTTATCAGGCCCTTCTTTCACTAGTGCTTTGTGAGTTTGTGACTATTCCATCTCTTTGAACTTTACAGTTGTATTTCCTACTCCCCTGGTAGAAAATGGACTCAAAGACCACAGGCTCCAGTTCAGCCTGTCAGGGTTCAGAGCCTTGCTCTTCCAATTGCTAGCAGTGTGATCTTGTGCTAGTTACTTAACCTTTCTATACCTCAGCTCTTTATCTATTAAATGAGGATGGCAATAGCACCTCCTTCTTAGAATTGAGTGTGGGTTAAAGGAAGTTACACTTAGATGCCTGGCAGGGAGCAAATACTCAAAAACTATGACTTCTTATTACCTTTATGTGCTCAGTCTCAGCCTGCTTTGCAGGCTTATTGTCCTCCTCTTCCTCCTTTGGTGGCCTTCTGACTACAGTGTGACTCAGTCCTCTGAACTGAGCTTGACTGTCTCCCCTCCCTTCTTCCTGTTCCCAAATTGCTTGCTGCTGATCTTATCTAGTACCACATTCTCAGTTTGCTGTCAGGGCTAAGGAGTCCCCAAACTTGACCTTCAGCCAGGGGTCTGCTGCAGTGGGCTCATGAGACCCACCCTGTTCCATCCCTTCCCAACACAGTGCACAGTGACATCAATGGGGAGCTTGAAATTGGCCATGGTGGGAAGATTGACCCCACAGAAATGGGCCAGCACTAGAGATCATACTCCTGTTCTTTCAACGAGCCTATGGCTGAACACTCACCAGCACATGTCTGCCTTTAGCCCGAGCCGGGAAAGGCCCATCTATCCAACTGGCTACAGGTCTTGTCCTCTAGCCGTCCATGGATACTTCAAGCCCAATACTCCTATATTTAGTCCTAATTTACTTGTTTTCTTTATCTGTTCCTCCTTTGATTCCCTTCTTAGAAAATAGTGCCCAGTTGCTTCTATAGAAATCTGAGAGTCATCCACGGCTATTCCTCCTCCCTTGTCCCCCACATCCTCTCCATCCTGTCAGCCAAAATTCCATCACATTGTGATGTTTCTGATATATTTACAGTCAGGGAAAAAGTTGGTTTACTGCTGTTCATATGGGGAATAATACAATAACTAATAAATAATAATACAAGAATAAACTGTGTTTCACTACTCACAACTATCAACCTACTTTGCCCCACCCTGTATACAAAATATATACATAGAATTTATAGAATATATATATATATATTTATTTTACCCTCTCCATTTCCATTGCCCTTACCCTAGTCCAAGACACCATCATTTATTGCCAGGCTGACATTATCAATCTGCGAAAAAGGTCTTCCAGCCTCCAGCTAACCCACTGCTAATCCATGCTGCATTCTGCAATTAGTGTCTTTTAAAAACTACACATTGAAGCATGTCATTCCTTGCTTACCATTCCTGCCCCACAATTTCCTCAGGTGTCTAGTGGTAAATAGATAAATGTACTAAAAATAGATATATACTTTTTTACAAGCTCTCTCATAGCTTCTAAAGCATTGCATGATATGGACACTGCTTATCTTATTTCTTGTATTTCTGCAAATACTCTTTGCCACTGAATCATCTTTGCTTCTATGTGTTTCTTGTTCCTTTCCCCAGTTCCCACTTCAAGTGGGAGGTTGCATACAGCTGTGTTCCCAAACATCTCCACCATGCCCACTTGTACATCCGCACATGCACACATAGGGGCACACCCTCCTCTTCCCCAGACCTACTTCTACTGACCTTTCTGACTTGGCATAAATCATGCTTCCTGTGGAAGCCTTTTCTGATCCTCTGCAGGTGCTGGCAGAAACCTTGGGCTTCTCTGGCATAGCATGTGACACCCTACTGAAAATGTCTACTTCTCACAGGAGTGCAAGCTCAATGGCAATAGTCATTGTCATACCCCCCACCCAGCACTGTACCTGGCATCTGAATGGTGACTCATAAGTGTTTATTTAATTAACACTCATGGGTCACCATTAAGTGCTGGAATAAAGATATCAACAGATGAACTCACTCTCAGACATACTCCTTTTATTGAAAATGTTACTGACTTGCAATTATTTGAGCTCTATCTGCTATGAACAGTTTGTCTGGATTTATCCCATTATATTTCTGTTCCTTTTTTCCTCTGTCCCTTTTAAAATCCACAATACAAGTGACTGACCACACACAATCATTCCCAACTGGGAGCATCAGTGGATGGGTCCGAATCTGTGAAAAAGGGGCTCTGCGTGGCCGAGGACTGGCTCTGTTTGTCAGGACGCGTGCTGCTGCACCCCTCACACACCGCTGCTGTGGCCTGGCGCACACAGCCTCCTACAGCAATGCCACAGTGCAGCCAGAAATCTATTTTCCTGGGGGTGCACAGCTGCCACCTGACACTTTGTGGAACAGGAGGGGGCTCATGAGGAAGGCAGAAAGGGAAGACTGGTTAATTTAGGCGCTTTAGAGGCCTGGTGAGGCAGAGCCCTTGGCCAGCCGGCTTCCTCCAAGGAGGAGGTAATGAGAAGAATGGCTCTTCCAGACACTTGGTGGGAGTTCATATGTGCTCTCTCACGATCAGTTCCAAGGAAAGTTTAGGCAGATTTCAGGTCAAAATGGGATTTCTCCAACAGCCAGCACAGAAAACTGCACCTGGACCCACAGTTCCAGCTGGGCTCTCTCCACCTCTTGTCATCTCTCTGGTCATAAATATTCTGAAATTAGAAGGGAGTTGATGACGTGGAAGGTAAAAGGGAACCCATTGGGGGTTTGCCTGCGGCATCTTGGCAGTGCAGCGAGTGGCCCGAAGTTGCCTGCTGTGGGCCCGGGGCGGAGAAGGCGGAGGAAGCGTTGGGGCGCGCTCAGACAGAGAAGGCGGGCGTCGGCCCACACCTGATGTGCAGATCTACAGGTGGGAGGCACTTTCTCTCCTCTTGGAATCCCATCCCCTAATTTTCTCCCTTGATAATTAAATTACAGTAACAGGGTGACACGAAAAATAGAGGGGGCGGCCTGAATGTGTTCAAAATTAAATTCGTTCTGTGACAGAAAGATGATTTGACTGCACCGAAGTTTTCTGTAGCAGCTCGTAGCTAAGGGCTCAGCGTTAACCTCAGCCATTAAAGGCATGCTCTGCTACGTTGGAAACTAGCCAAGCTCTAACCATTTGGTTCCCCTGAAGAACTGAATAGCCCTGCTAGCCTTGCACAAAACACAAACAGAACGGGGAGGCATTGCACTAAGGGGGCTACTCAGTAATTGGGTTCTTTTGAGCTTTATGTGGGAAGGGAGCTTCTGAAATTGACCGTGAGGGCAGTCTGGGGGGCAGGAAGCAGCAGGTTTCTGAGAGTGGAACACAAGCCCTCGGGTTTGCTAAGCACGTAATTTTGGTCCCTCCCGGCCCTAGTGCCCCATCAGCAAAGGGGCAGACATGATGCACAGTTGTTGAAAAGACTGAGAAAGTGTTAAGAGCTCACAAGCTGTGTCGTGCTCGACACATGAGTGCAGCATGTTTACTGACACTCTCTTTGTCGCACACTCGGGGTCACTGCTGTCTGTTCAGCTCCCAGGGTCTTGGTAATCAGCACTGGAAACAGTCCCTTGGTGTGGGGCGAGCAGTGAAGGGGGCAGATGGACAGCTGAGCTGGTGCAGTGCTCGGCATTCTGTGAGCATTGTGGCAGCTGGGCCACGGAAGCCAGCCTTCATTAGACAGGAGTTGGGTGCCTTCCTATGTTGCCTTGTCACATGTGAATGTGGGTCTAATGGTGGTGATTTGTCAGTGTCCAGGGAGGAAATGAGTGGGCACCCACTGCTCCCCACTTCTTCCCTGAATGCTGAGTGATGCATTCGAAGAGGGGATGGAAAGGTCATTAGCCAACAGGACAGGGTATTGATCCAAGGAGCAGGGCCCTGGGATTCAGAGGCAAGCCACAGCTCCTCCTTGTGGAACAAGAGCAGCGGTACCTTCTTGGAGGGCTCTGAGCTCCCGGAGGGCCAAATGGCTGATCTTTGGAAATATAGGAGCCGAAAGAGAGGTCCTTTACCAAACCCAAACATAGCCTGATTACACAGAATGATATTGGAGATGCTTTGAATGCAAGGGTGTTTTGTGGTTTTAATACACGTTCCCATCTTTTTTCAATTTGAATTCATATAGTCTCACTCCCAGGAGATGCTCTCCCACTGTGCTGGCAGGAGAAGACGTTCATGGAGCATTGCAAGGGGCATACGACATGTCCTTTAAATAACATTACAGTGTCAACCTGGAGTTGAGCACAGAGGGTGTCTGTGAACCATTGGCTGGAAGACGGCAGGCTAGGAGCCTGAAGACACAGGACATGATGCTATTCTCCTTTTCTGGAAGTTGTTCCTGCTCTACTTCTAGACAAAATGGTATAAAGGGTATTGGCAAGCATAGAAAGAATCTACAGAGGCTGGCAGAGGAGGCTGGACTCCTTGGAGGCTGAGACAGATACTGAGGCAAGGGAAGGGGAAACATCAAGAGGCAAATCCAAACCATAAGGCTTTGCTCATCCTTGAAGGCTGATTCAACCAACAACACCAACATACCATCACCTAAGATTTATTAATATATTGAACACTTAACCCTGTGCCCAAAACCCATGCCAAGTGCTTTATCTTCCTTACCTAATTTATCCTCACAATTACTCTAAGAATTGGGCACTATTGTTATTGTCCCTCATACATATTAAAAAACAAAACACATGTGAATAAGTAACTGAAATGTAGACAGTCTGAGTAAGTTGAAGTAAGAAGCTGGGGTTTGAACTCCAACTCTCCCAGTAGTTAATCCTTTCATCTGCCTTTTTTTCTGGCTAACTTGCAGTATTTCTCAGCCTTTTATAATGCAAACCCCTACAAAGCTTTCTGATGCCTTTCCTGCTGGTCTGTACCAGGTAAGAAGATATTCTGTCTGGCTGCACATTCTGCTCTTTGTATCGTGAAGGTGACAGGTATTGTGTTTTAGACTGCACAAATCACTTCCCAGAGTGCCTCCCTCACCTCGTCCTTTCTCTTTCTCCTTACCCTGCAGTATTTATGCACGTACATCAGTACACGAATCTATTGAGCATGAGAGAATCTATTGAGTTCCCATAGTTCCTATAGGGAGAGACACTCATTTAAGTGATACCCGGATGACTTCCTGACCCACAGCAGGATCTTGCTCCTGGCCAGGCCGACCTGTGCCCCTCTTTGCAGGAAGGATGCCGCTCATCCTTCCATATTCACTTCGAAGCTAGTGAATTCACTTCCTCTGGGAAGCCTTTTCCAGACATCCCATCCCTCCCATCCCCACACATGTATAGGAATTAAAACAAAACATTCCTGTAAGGAAGTAATAGAAAATAATTCGAAAAGACAGGTAGGGCCAAAAGGGGAAGGAACTCAGCAGATAGGCAAAAGGATTTGGTCTTAAGATAGTAGGTGGTAGGAACTAATCAAGGGCATTTGAGGATGAGAGCAGCCTTCAGGGAGTAGGGTTTAGGCTGCAGATTCTGGGGCAGGTTGGATGACTGTTAGGAAGGAGTTTCGAAAGAACCAGGCTGGGTCAGGGGGTACAGTGTAAGGAGGTGACGGGAAGCATGGGCCAGAGAGGAGAATGTTCTTATTCATGGGGTTCAAATGGCCCAGGTGAGAAATCAGGGAAACTCAGCACCTTTGCATTGACTCTTGAAGATTAAGAAGTTGACTTGGGGATACCAGTGATTTTGGAAGTTTCCTTGGGTGGTTGAGGCAGTGAGGAGAGGAAGACTCCTCCTCTAGATCCACCCGTGACTGGGGAGCTTTCCTTCCAGGCTGCAACGCCTGCTCTCTGGTTGGCAACTCACATGCTTCCATCCAGATGTCCGGATAGCTAAGGATGTGTGCCTTCTGCACTGGGTGACTCCTCTGGTCCTCTGGTCCTGCTGGGGCCCTTCCTGTAGGGCCCAGCCCAGCTGCTCTGAGCTCAGCCATGTGCTGAAACCCGGCACCATCCACCTCCCTCCTGCACTGCCTGGGCCATGTGGTCCTGCTTTACAAAGGACTCCAATGAGAGGACAGTGAGTACAGACATTCTCTCTGATGTTCAGCAGCCCAAAGCATCTGGGGAGTGCTGCAGGGCATTGGAAGGTATGAGTAGGACAGGTGAGAGGGAAAATTGAGTGAGCATACAAACTACCCCCCTCCCAAGACCCACTGAAGTTATCTTGAATGAAGCGGTTGCCAAAGGGTAGGAAATTGGCACCTGCTGGCCAGTGCAGATGTTGCTTTCGCCTCTCAGCTCACCTGCTCAGGGACATAGATGCTAACTGGAAGTGGTGGTGGGAATAAAGGCTATTCTCTTCTCCCTCACCTGGCATTTCCACTTCTAACTCTGCCTGTGGAATTTGTTGCGAGGGCCTTGAAAAAGTCTTGGAGTTCTGCAATCTCTAAATGTGTGGGCCAGAGAATGCGCCCCCTCTGGCAGGAGAAGTGGGCTGGGGCATTTGCCGCTTTCCTGCTAACTGCTTTGAAAGGAAGAAGACAGGTGTGGGTCCTGCTGATTCCTGAAACTGTCACAGATGAGAAGCAGCATGAGATGGCAGGACAGCTTTGTACATCTCAGTCTGGCACCCTTGCCAAGATCACAGGGACTTGGGGGAGGAGCTGTTTCCATCAAATCCAGCAGTGCCTTTTTTTTCTTTTTTGTAACTTAGAGGCAACAGTGGGACAGAATAAGAAGGGAACCAAGCCAGACTATTACAACCAGCTTTTTTTTTTTTTTTTTAAAGAACCTGGCCTGTGCTCACTTCTTTAGACAGTGGAAGGTTTCCAGATCCTATCCTCCCTCTGCCACTTGCTACCTGTGTGTCCTTGGGGATTTGCTGAATCCGTATGGGCTGCAGTTGTTTCACCCATACAGAGGGAAAATAATAATACCTACGCACAGGGTTTTTTTTTGAGAAAGTTAAGTTAGAAAACATGTGATATCTTTAGCCTAATGGCTGACAATAGAGAATAGATCAATTTTAAAATCAAAAACACTTCTTTTTAAGTAAAATTGTATATGGTCATAGCCATGGTATATTGCTAATAGCCCACGTTGGTTAAAAAACCTTGAGAAAGAGAAGTTTTATTTTCCCACAATTCATAGATAATAAAGCAAAGACTCAGAGGTGAGATCGAGAGGTGACCACCAACCCTACTTTCAGGGATGTGGGCCAATAGTTAAAGGGTCGGCAAAACCTTTCTGCTGCATCATAAGATGTAACGTGGAGAAAGACTTCTCATCCTCATCCTTTGCTGCTGAAGAGGACCAGCACGCTACAATTTAAGTGGGGACTGTTCTCAAAGTTTGTCACTAAGCAACTCAAACGGGCCACAGCATGATAGACAACACTCGGACTCCCCATTAAGATCAAAGGTTATCTTAATTTAAACAAATCCCAACCATTTTAAAGTCCTGGCTCTTTTCCTGGCCACTGTGCATTCTAGCCAGCACAGCACAGATGATGAGTTTGCTTTTCTTTGAAGGTCAGTGCTAATTGCAAGGTGACAGGGATGACAGGGACCTTGGCAACACTAGAGGCTGATGAGTCAAACACAGCTGGGCCCCTGTTTTCTCCTGCAGGATCTGAATTTCCTACCCAGCAGCTGTGGGTGCCTAAAACTGACATTTGAGCTAAGTATAAATTTCACTTGCTCTCTAAAGGTGACAACATGAGCCCATATATAGGATCTTGCACTTTCCATGCCAGCCTAGCTCCAAACGTGAGTCCAACTAGGTTAGAAGAGAATCTAAAATTGAGAGGCAACATTAGAAGCCATTCAAATACCTCCCATGCAAGGCAAGGATCTTTTTTGCAAGACCCTGCAGATGGTCCTACATCCTTACCTTGAGCACTGCCAAAAACAAAGAGCTCGGTACTTGGTAGGCTAATCAAATCCGATTGTAAACCTTTCTTTTTTCTTTGCTTAAATTGTATCTCATTTTTGGTTTTCTATCACTCTTACAGGTTGTGTTCCTTCCCAGAATGTTACACTCTGCATCCTCATGGTGGTGCTCTGAGTCATTTGGTGCTCTGTTGACCCAACAAAGCCTTGTCTTTTTGCTTTTGTTCATTTTCCCCTTATTTAGCCATTCTTTATGATTTTTAGCTCTTCACTGTTCTCAATACCCTCTTCCCGGGTGCTACCTACACTTCGTATGAACACTTTCCACTGGAGCTATGCAGAAACTCCCCTGTGCAAAGGAAGAACCAAGGGTGTGGTCTCGAAGATCCCTCGGGGCATGAACATGCAGTACAGGCTGCAGAGGAAAGATGGGGAAGGAGAAAGTGGGGCAAAGGGAGAGGGAAAGGAGGCCCAGTAGATGTGAGACAACAAGAGATTTAGGCTTTGTACTCATGCTGATAAACAAGGCCCCCTTTTTTGCATGGGATTAAGCTACTGGTTTTTGATTGAATACAACACATTGGTGTGAATCGATTTCACCAAATTAATCTTGGACCATTTTTCTCAGTGATCGAGATCATTTTGAATCCTCATCTGCCTCCCTGGGTATTAGTTAACTACTTTTCTCAGCTCAGTAAGGTCCTTAGAAACATTCGTTTGCGTTCCACGTCTTGTTTCAGGTCCATGATTCAATTAAATATCTAGTAAGACAGGGCTATGCACAGAACCCGAAAATGCACTCCTGTATTTGGCATGCATTAGACATGCTGAAATACACCTACTGTAATGTTTTGTGAGTGAATATGGGTTAAGGAGATGATAACAATATAAAAGAAATATCAGATCATCTAATTACAACACGTGGGCATGTAAACAAATGTGAACAATAAAATTTAACATTTCTCTCACTAGACCATGGAGAATACTTTATTGATCATTGCAATCTTGGCAGCTAAGCAGTGCCTGGCACATAAAAAAAAATTACTCCATGTTTATTTTTTAAGGAGTGAACACATACGCTTCACATCATCCCGGGAAAGAATGGAAATTAGGGAGGTTCCCAGCTCCATTTCCTTGCACCTGGGCAGGGGCCCAGCAAGCAACCCTAACGCATGATCCTCCCACCGTTCTTGGTGACTGGCCTTTCCTTTTCTCCCTCTCACCTCGTAGACAGATTTTAAATTTTAGTTTATCAACATTTCGACTCCCTTGAGAAAACCTGTTCTTCACAGTAGGTGTCTTAGTGTGTTCAGAATCCCATAACACAATGGGTGGTTTCAATGACAGAAATGTATTTCCTCACAATTCTGAAGGCTGGAAGTTCAAGATCAAGGTGCCGGAAGGTTTGGTTTCCCCTAAGGCTTCTCCGTCTGGCTTGCTCACAGCCATCTTCTCTCCACGCCCTCACATGGCCTTCCTTCTGTGTGTGGGCATCCCTGGTGCCCCTCTGGGTATCCCAATCTCCTCTTCTTATAACAGCACTAGTCAGACTCCATTAGAACCTATCGCAACAGACTCATAGTAATTTAACTACCTCTTTGAAGACTTGATCTCCAAATAAATCACATTCTGGGTTACTGATGGCTGAGACTTCAACATGTAATTTGGGGGCAGGTGACACAGTTCAGCCGGAAACAGTAGGTCACCTAAGACAAGTAGCATGCGTGGGCTGAGAGGTCAGTGAAGGGGAAATGACATGGGAGTGGCTGACTACCCCTGAGGACACTGTCAAGACGTGTCCTGGCCCACTCCGGACCCCTCACCACTGGCGTTGTTCTGTTGAGGGGCCTGGTGCCCACCTCCCTCTCACCAGCGTGATCTGGGAAGGGCTGATGTGCCTTTAGTTCCCATTTCCTTTTCTCTCTCTCTCTCTTTTTTTTTTTGTACCCTTGATCCTGGGACTGAGCCTGACAATGGGGTTTGCTGGCGAGATCCATGAACATGCACCTGCAACATTATTTTTGTGGTTTATGGAGTAGAAAGTTTCTCTAGAAGCAGGGAGCTTGGCTGCCACATCCAGGAACGTGAGAGCCAGCGCGCCAGGCCGCCGTGCACACGCCTCTCCTGTAGGGCTGCCTGCAGCCAGGAACAGGGTAATTGAGAAAGAAGACCCTGGGTCCAGAATGGAGAGTTTTTACAGCTTAGCATTCAGGCTATACTTCTTTCATGGGCTCTGTTATTATGCCTTAGTAACCATAAAAACAACTAATTTTATTAAGCACTTATTGTATCATAGTTACAGTTTTTTTAAAGATTTTATTTATTTTTAGAGAGAGGGGGAGGGAGGCAGAGAAATTGGGAGAGAAAGACTGATGTGAGAGAGAAGCATTGATTGTTTGCCTCTCCTACGTGCCCCTACTGGAACCGCACCTGCAAACCAGGCTTGTGTCCTGATCGGGAATCAAACCTGCAACCTTTTGATTTATAGGATGACACAACCAACTGAGCCACACTGGCCAGAGCTAAATATATTCTTTCAAGTAATAGCACTTCTTGTAGCTTATACTGCTTTTTCTAGAATAGGCACCATGTTTAACCTGGTATGCCCAGCACTATATTATTTTTACATATATCACTTCATTTTATTATCACAAATCAGTGAGGTGAGAATAAGTATGCCCATTTCATAAATGGGAACACAGAGTCCACGAAAGCGAAAAGAACATATAAGCAGCTTATGCTTACTGATGTGAACTCAGACAGACCAGGGTTTGAATCCCATCTCTGCAACTTACTGGCTCTGTGGCGATGGGCATCAACCTCACAGTGAAACAGGTAGATATGATAGCTCCACTTTGAGAAAGAAACTATAGTTCGGAAAATAATTGAATTATCTAATTTGCATAGGGCCAACTCATTAACATTTGCAGGATGCAAGATGGTCTAATCTATTTGCCTCCAAAAACAGTAGTTTTAACGGTGATGTTTTGTTACCTGCTTGATAAGAAAAAAAAAAAAGACTTAGTGGTGATTGGAACAAATAAACAAATATAGCAATTAATTTAGGCATAGGCTTGCCAATGTGTGACTGCAACAGGACTATCTTAAGAATGTGGATGGGTACTCTTCTAGGAGGTAAGCCTGTTCTGGCCAGTCCTGACAGCCTACGATGTCTCTATCCTCACTAACCCCATCTGGGGTTCTCTTTGGAGGGTTAGATCCCAAGCAGCTATCCCAAGCTGAGTGGAACTGTGTATTTGTGAAAGAGAGTGAGGTAATAATAGCACGCGCGCGAGAGAGAAACAGGCATGTATATGACATTGAAAAGCCAATTACTTGCTTGTGTGACCTTAGACCAGTGTCTGACACAGTTAGTACTTAAAAATGCAAATTTTATTCATATGGATCCAGCATTTTAAGTGCATAGGGTCTGGAGTTACATTCCTTAGGATGGATCTCCAGCTTTATTTCCTTCTAACTCTGGGATCTTGAGCAAATTGCTTAACCACTTTGCCTCGATACTCCCCAGTGAAGGATGCTGCATACCAAGGGTTGTGAGATTTATGTGAGAAGTAAAGAACATTTAGAGTTGTGACTCTGATGCCCTGACTGATGTGGCTCAAGGGGTTGGGCGTTATCCTGCAGAGCAAAAGGTCTCCACTCTGATTCCAGTCAGGGCACACGCCGAGGTTGAAGGTTTGATTCTGGTCAGGATACATATGAAAAGCAATCACTTGATGTTTCTTTCTCACATTGATGTTTTTCTCCCTCTCTCTTTCCCTCTGTTCCCCTCTCACTAAAATCAATAAGCATGCCCCCAGGTGAGGACACACACACAAAAGAACATATTTATGTAGACGTGTCTTCTAACATTTACTTTGGATTTTGGTATGGGTATACCTCTGATTTTTGATTCCAGACTGCGTGGATAAGAATTATATGTTTACTTTTTGGGGACTGTGATTTTGAAGGAGGCAAAGGAGTGAGGCTGGTGGTGATGACATAGAGAATGCGCACATCTAAGTGGCATCCGTTTCTCCTGAATACGACCCCGCCCGGGTTCAGAAGGAGCGGGGCACCAGGTGCTGCTGTGGCAATGGAGCTGTCGGCTTTGACACAACCACACCGCTCTGTCCTGTCAGCCTGCTGGTAACTTACCGAAGAGAATCAATGGACAGAGTGCCTATGTGAATCTAATCCCCCCGGACCTACCAGATTCGGTGCCCTGGAAGGCAGGAGATGGCACCCAGACTGGAACAATGGGTTGGAAAAGATGAAAGGGACCATTCTGTGAAGTGATGTCTCTGCATCCTTTTTATGAATTTAGTTTTAGTCTTTGAACACATGGACATAAATAATTTCAACTATTAGCAGCTAAAAATGGACAACCATTTCTGAACCAGGAGAGAGAGACTAATTACATTAATGTGGAGTAATTATATGTATTTATGTTCAGTTTCTTCACTGCAGTTCCGAGATAAAATTCTCTTCAGGAGAGAATGGGTGAAGTCAGGGAAGCAGTAGGGGACTAGGCAGATGTTTGGGAAATTCCTGCTGCCTTGAAGTTGAAGAAATGGCTGCATTTGAGCCTTTGACTTATACCAAATGCCAGCCAGAGTCATGTGATTGTTGCTAAGCAGCCCACACCAGGTGATAACCGTTAGATACCAGTTGCTAGGAGAGTCCAAGGGGAGCCGCTTTTAATTCATATCTTGCATTAGATTCTTGGTTTAAAAGCAGAATAGAGTTCTATACCCACCTTGGACTTGTGCAAGATTATTAGGGAAGAAGATGCTTAGATTAAAACCTTGGCCATCGATTGCTGTAAGTTCTGGACTCTTTGCCCCAGACTCTCACACAGATTTGAGGATTCAGCTAGCAAATGATGTCCCCAAGCTTTTACAACCAAGGCCAAGAGGAGTGTGTAATGATTTCTTTCCTGAGTCTCCTGTTGATTTGCAAGAGGAATGCTCATGCTGAGTGGGGCTCAAATACATGTTTGGAATGATAACTGAGCCCAGTACTGAGCTGTGTCCCAGTTTGGGTGTGCTGATTTGGACCTCACCATCCAGTGCAGGGAGAGCTGCCAGGCTGGAGCTTCAGGAAAGGAGAAAAGTGAGGGCATTTGTCTGATCAGTGAGACATGGGTCATATGCTCAACTTAGGGTAAATCATGTGGGCCAGAGGGACTGGTAATATTGTTAGCTAGGTCCAGGTCACATGCCCTCCATTATGGGGTTTGTCTAGATGAGACGAACTCCACTGAATCCACAGAGTGGGAAAGGATGAGAGGAAGTCTCATTTTTAGAGCAGATTGAAAGAATGTTAGGCCAATAAAATTACTAGATATCCACTCTAGCCATCTTTCACTGTGTGGTATTGGGCACAGAATGTAATATCTTTGAGCTCAAGATAAATGATGAACATAATTTCCCCCTTGTAAGGTTGGAAATTAAATAAGTTAACATACATTAAAAAATACTGCGGTTGCCATTGAGTAGGCACTCAGTAAATGTGAATTCATTTGGTACTAAACAGATACCTATATTTTAATTCTTTCCAAAAGGTCTTGAAGTGGTAATTTGAAAGCTTGGTTCTGATGTTTTTGACTAGGTTTTGATTCAGGGAGGCAATAAGTAGGAGAAAAAAATGTTTTTCAGCCATACTGCCCCATATAAGTCCCAGTAACTCCAGAAATTCTCTCTTCATCTCAGCAGCTGCTACAGAAGCAGAAGCTATGGCTATCTGTCCCATCACCATACCTGTTTTCTGGCAACTTCTCACTCTTCCCTCCATCTGTCCACCCATCAATCCATTTATCTGTCCATCTACCGAACTGTTCCTTCATGAGGCTATTCTTTGAACACTTTTTAAATGTCAGACACTCTGTTAAGTACTGACTATACGGTTTTGCTTGAAACAGAGTACATGCCTTATGGAGCTAGACTGTAAGTTTGCCTTTCATAATTTATACCCTATTCAAGCAGTCTTGTAGATCAGGGGGTGAGGGAGGGGTGGGGGGAAACAGGCAAAGGGCTTTCCCAAATAAAAGTTACTAAAACTTTAAAATGTATAGTTATCACAGTGCCCTTTTTGGGGAAAAAAAGGACAACTTCAAACTTTGAGGAAAGTACAAAGGTTAGTGGAGTGATTTTTATTACCTCTACTTAGCAGAGAGCAATTCATTAGGGAAAAAAAGAGTCAGGAGTTCCAACTTTCCTGGACAGCTTTTAAAGAGGTCTGGATCATCAAAAACATCTCCAAATAACCCTTTAAAATGTAAAAAGAACAGTCTTCTTAATTAAATGTTTCACGCATATTATAGCTAACATCAATTTAAGGTAAAATTTATGACTCACTGCACTGTATTTTAAGTGCTACATTATTTTATGACTGTTGTGAATATTAATAACACCTTAAACGTTACTGTTGTGGTTTTAGTGTGGGTTCTTTTCCTGCAGCCTCATGGTGATTCTGTCGAGTACACAGAGCAGAGTGACCTATTCTTAGGTTATAAGAATTAGGAAATGAGGCTCAGAAACCATGAATGTCTAGTTCAGATATAAAATCAGGAGCAGCAGAGCAAGAATTCGACACACCCCTTTGGGGCTTGAATTCCACGTGGTTTGCCATCTATCACTGCACCTGGGAGGCTGAGGAAGGGATGGCAAGATGAGATACGGAGCACGCAATTTTTACACACTTCGCAGACCTTTGGATATAATTGCTCTGACCCAGTGTTTCCAGTTGCTCTGCACTCTGTTGGTCGTGTCTATGACTTCTTTAGACCGAGACCTTGATAAGGTTATGACCTGCTATTGCACTGGTGTTTTAACCAGAAAGTTCACCCACCTTGGGAGGATTTAGGAAGCATCACTCTCCAAATCTGCAGCTTACTGATGGTGTAGCAGATACCAGCGGGAACCGGTCCCTGGAGCCAGCTGGCATGGGGCCAAATTCTGGTAACTGCTCTTCAGACGACGGGGAACTTGATCGAGTTATGTCACCTCTGTGCATCTCGTCTCCCTGCTCTCTAATATGAAGATAATGGCATTACCTGCGTAGGTTGGCATGGATATTAAATCAGCTTTATCAGCTGTATGAGGAAATAGGTACTCGAAGGTAGTCATTCAGGAATCTCTCTTTCTTGCCCTCTGTCTCTCTCTCATTCACATACACTTACACACACACACACACACACTCACCCCTAATGAAATAACTCGCATTTGTGTGGGTGTCACACACAGGTTATACACTTTGCACCTCAGAAGAAACGCGGTGTGCCCCTGTCAGGATAAAGGAAGTGGTGGGCTGTGGACGGGATCATTACCTCGGGAAGTCTCCTGTGAACAGATGAGACAAAGCTGGCTTTTGGTAACTGCCTGGAGGACAGAGTGACATAGAAATACATCCTTTCCAAGTGCCTGTCAGTGCCTGGAATGTCACCATGAGTAAATTATTCCTTGGGTCTTAGAATTTTTTTTCAAAAGGACACTTGAAGTGCAACACTTCTAAGAGAGCAGATTCTCCAGAAGTGTAACAAATGGTGCCTAAATTTGAAGAGACGCGAGTAGCAGAAAATCACTTGTTGAGAGGGGGTGTGGAGGTTGTAGAGCTCAAAGATAAATTCTTCACACTTCGCTTTTGTCCCTGAAGGAGGGCTAAATCCTCGAGTGGCTGGAGAGTAGCTTCCCTCTTCCCCTACCTGCCGCCCTCCCTTCTCTCCTTCCTTAAAAATACATTCACTACACGTGGAGCTGGTAAGAGCACATCTACACGTTGTTCAGTTCTGACTCAGGCCTTACAATCTCCCATCAGCCTTCCTTCACGCAGGAGATAAAGCACACACACAAACAGACACAGCACACCCACTATAGACCACACACATACACACACCACACACACACGGAATATATACCACATGCGCAGAAACCACACGCTATACACATCAGCCTATTACACACACACTGACAACCACATCCACTACACTCATCACATACACACGCCCCACACACCAACTATGCACCTATGCACATCACACCATACACCACACAGAAAACGCATACCATACCCTAAACACACATATACACACATCAAATACACACACACCATACACCACACACCCACCCACAAACAACCACACGTACCATGTGTATCATACACTACCCACAAATACGCCACGCACCCACGTTATAAATGCCATGCACACACGAAAGAACCCAGAATCCAAGATCCTGACCCCACCCTGTCCTTTCTTACTGGGTGACATTGCACAAGTCATCAATTGTCTGAGCCTCGGTTTCCTCCTGGTGGAGTTAGGGTGGTCAATGTATTCCCTGCCTCCCTCAGAGAATCCGTGTGAGGACAGGGGTGCCACGTGGAATGGTGCCCTGTGGCCAGGAGAGCTCTGCAGAGCTCAGGCAGTGTTGTCCTTCCTCACTGAGTGGGGCCAGGCCCCCAGAAAGGATCACTCAGACTGCCAGCCCCCCAGCCCTGACCCAGGGCAGGCCGTGTGCCAGCTGTGACTCAGGTGTGGCACGTCGGGGACACCACAGACCCCCAGGGCACTTGGACAACACCACCTGGCTGCACGGAGAAACTCCTCTGTTGCTGGGAAAGCTTGTCTTTGCACTAAAGACGTCAGCGGGGCATATCCCACGAGTCAGGACAACTGCCCAGTTCTTCCTTTTGCTTTGACCAGCGAATCCATGACAAATACCTTCCTTTAACCTGTCCTGAGCCTAAGTCATGTAGTAGATACATTTACTCAATGCTTTCTCAGCACTTTTTAGGAATTATGTTATGACAGCCCCGTGCTGTACAGATCACTGCTGTTACCTCCTGTGTCGAATGCAGGAGAGGAGACGGCTACAGTGACCAGTCATCTCCATTTGTTGGGGCTGGAGGAGTTCTAGGCACCCGAGACTAGCAGTTTTAAAACTGTGGAGGTCCCAGGGACACTGTGACCAGTAGGTCACCATAAAACTGAGGTGCAGAGAGGCTATGTCCCTTTCTTGGGGTCACACAGCTACTAAGTGGTGACACTGGGATTCAAGCCACCCAAGCACTTCAGCTGTCGATCCCTCAGTCTTAATTCCCCACTAGCCCTCCATGCACTGGCTCGGTTCTCACATCACAATGTCCTTCCCTGGGAAATCTTTCAAGGTTAACGATATTGAAATAAAAATTTTTTAATAATCAAGGCATTGTTATATATATCAGGATACTCTAATACATTTGTCTAAACTAAGCATCAATTGAGAATAGAAGAAAACAAAGCATTAAAATCTAATAAAATTTTTGAAATTCAAAGCACAATTGCAACATATATAGGCGTAGTATACTCTCCTAAAGAGAAAAAAACCTGACTAAACTATTTTAAATTAATTACTGCTGAATGTATGGGAATCCGGGGAACAGGTGAAACACTGAGAGGCAGGTGACGAGGGGAGGTATGTGGGAGGGGGGGCGTGAGCTGCAAGAAGCATCAGTTCCCCCTCGATCAGATCTAGGTATTCGGAAAGCAGTGACTCTGAGGCAAGATGGCAGCAAGGAGGACAGAGCGTGCCGCGGAACAAAACCTCCACATGTACGACGTCGGAATAAAGATGGGAAGTAGTAGACAACAGGGGTGAAACAAAGATGTGAACAGTCTCTGTTAAAGAAGGGGCAGGATGTCTGTGCTCACTTGTCTGCCAGGTGACCGCAAGTCGGGGTACTGCAGGGATATTTGGGTCACTCTCCAAAACGCTGACACAATGTCTTGCCCCTTGAACAAGCCAGAACTCCAGTCCATTCTGATTTCTTTGTTACATGAATGCCTGTGAGTGCAGGGAGGGGAGTTCTATAGTCCGCTTCCATAGCCTGGTTCAACACTTTTTAGATTACAAATTTTTACCATTTCAAAGGCTGTTAAAACAAAAAAGATAGAGAAGTGGTGTTTTCTGTGACTTATTTTGTGCAACAAAACTTCAAGACATCTGCCAAAACGACACAATTCGTGATGAGGAAAACAATAATACATTTAAAACATTAAAATACCCCAAAACCACCCAAACAAGCCACTCATTTCCAATTTCCAGTCTTGCTTTCAAAGTGAAAATCGATTGCTCCTGAGAGACCCTACTGACTGACCTACCAAATACTGAAGGCCTGTCACACTGGAGTTTCCAGACCCAGGGGCCAGCCTCCACCGGAGCCACAGACTGCAGCGGCACTTCTGCCCAGCAAGGGTTTCGCACCGTGACACCCAGCCGCATCATCAAGAGCTTAAAAACAGCCATAATCACCCCTAGAAATGCCAACATTAAAAACTGACAGTCCCAATACTTGGAGGTGTAATTCACAAGTAAGAAGAAATTGAATATATTCGCACAAAGAAAAATAATTTACATTTCTGTGAACTGTAGAATGAGTCACCCCATATTAATACATTTATGCTTACCCCTGGCTTGTATATCACAGTCTAACATTCTAATTATTCCCCAAATCAAATCCGTTTTCCTCTCTATGGAGGGAAGTAAGCTGGAGGCTCATCTATGCTTATTCTGTTGTGATATTTCAGCACATTCTTACAAGTGCATCTTAAAGTACAGTTTGAGGACTTCCTACTTTAGGATCGTCGGTGTTGTGTGTTAAAACACAGACACCCAGGCCCTGGGTCCAGCAGAGGCTCAGGAATTCAAAGATACAGAATCTATTCTCTAGGTGAGCTTTACAGACTTCGGTTTGGAGACTCACCAGTATGGATGCTAAATGAGAGTGGGCCTTTTTCTCACTGAGCCTGCTTGTGGCAGTAGTCAAACTGAGTCCTGGAAGAGTGATGTGACAGATCTTTGTCAAAATGGCCTTACTAAACCAGGTTCAAATGCATGAGAGCTGGCAAAAACACATAGTATAAGAACTTTCCCCCAAACCCTTCATGGAGGGAATGTCTTTACTGCCCTCAGCAGTGTCTGGGGGAAAGAATGAGACTTGCTTGACATGCTTTGCAAGTTGCCATTAAATATTCACAGGGCAAACGTTCATATGTAGTTCTTTGTTGTACATGAATTATGTGCAAAGGGTATGCTAAGAGCAGGCAGATAACATTTCTTCGACTGTACATCTTATTGACCATGCGGTCCAGCCCACTCTTTCCCTGCAGTTCCTCTGCAGTTCCTCCTTTCGGGAAGTCTCACTTTCTAATGGTTAAGGCTCGTGGGTATGTACGCTGTTGCATGTACTAAGAACACACTTCTCTCCTAAAATACTCTCCTGACTTCTATCAGAACTCCTCCACATACGTGCTGCAGTAGCTTCCTCTTATTTTTGACTCCTCCACCAATATGGATAAAGTTTCCGGTAAAACTTGCCATCCATCCCACTTTCTGTCCCCTATAAATCAACAGGGGGAGTTCCTAGCTTATATATACAGGTTTCTGTAACATATGCTCTTGGGAACTGCTGTTTATCTCCGTCTCCACATGGATCACAGTGATCCCCAGGGAGGGAAGTGCCTACTACTTTCTTACCAAACACCCAACAATACTCAGCTCAACACTGCAGTCAGCTCTGGGCCTCAGCACACAGTCGGCTCCATCAATGCTGCCAACGATGGACTCAGTGACTGTTACTCTTCCTTCATCCTCTGATGGAGAGGAGGGAAGTGCTTCCTGCCACCTGCAGAATGAAACTTGGTTTCCCGAGTGTTAACTTTGTAAAACCAGGAGAACCAAGCCAACGTGTCCATCACTGCGAGTCAGCCCCATAGATCAAATGAAGGAGACTCATGCAGGCTTTTCTTTCTCTTTTTTCTTTTTTCCTACTCACAGCCTATTTTTCAAAACCCTCAGTAAATACATTTAAAAACCAGTAGGTAGATTAGCATACAAACCCAGTCTTAACTAAATTTGAATTCAACCTTTATTTGAGGCTGTAATGGCTAATATTGACTGTTGCATAGAATTATGAGAAACCCCTGAATAGTCAGCTCCAGTGGAGCCCGGATCTATTTTTTAAAACCAGTTATTGATTTCTGCAAATAGGCTTTCCTTGAGGCTTCAGCAGATCGTGGTCTTTAGGTGAAGTGTGGTGAGGTGATGGATAGTGAGGGCAAGTACATTTTCCCTTTGTTCATCTACATTCTTATTAATAATAATATCTTTCATTTATAACTCCTTTCATCCCCAAGCATCGCGAGTGCTTTGCAGACGTAATAACGCTGTCTGGAGAAATCCATCACTTGGAGGCAAAAGGCAGCCCTTGTCTAGCTACCCTGCTGAGCCAAACTGCAGCTCGGGTCCCCGGGAGGGAGCCCGCAGCCAGCCACAGCAATTTTAAGAGGACAGTTACAGGTGCCTGGATTAGAGCTGAGCAAAGCCTTCTGACCTACCAGGCACCAGGGTGGTGATGGGCACTGTGCCTGACAATGGCGCTGCCACTGCCAGCCCTGCACCAGGTCAGGGTGGCAATGGTCAGGGTTGTTAAAGAGATCACACTGTTTAGTTTTCCCACTTCTAAAAATAAAGAAGGGCATGATTAACTAGACAATCTGAGGGGATGTGACGTGGGTGGAGATGTGTGCTCAGCCTGCCTCCACGGCAGGAGGAAGGGCAGTAGCAGTTCAGGCAGTGCTACGGCGATTGAAGCGCCTCGTCTGGAGAGCATGTCCTCTGCAGAGCTCTCGTTTCCGTCTCCATTACTTGCAGGAAGGCACATGTGGCAGGATGATCGACTGGGCTTAGTTGCTAGACCTCAAAGAGGAGGTTTAGGGTGAGAGCAGGCCACTCTGTCACTGGATTGTTGTGACTTCACCTCTGTGCCTCACTTTCCTCATCTGTAAAAAGACAGTGGCAGTAGACCCTACGGCATAGGACTGTCAGAAGCTGGAGTGGGACAGTCTATGTGCAGTGCTCATTGTAGTGACTGCCACATGGTAGGCACTAGATGACAGTGGTTGGTGTTACTGTTATTAGTCCATAGATAAAGTCAAAACCTTGTCCAAAAAGTGGAGCTTCATCATTGAACCCCTTGTGATTAATTTTTATCTGGATCTTTTTCTCCATCCAGGTGGACAGCACATTATACATATTAAAAATATGTTGGTTGGTTGGTTAAAAAGCAAAATAAGAAAACAAAAGAAAAGCGTGAGTAGGAAGGAATGACAAGTTCATCCGTTAAGGTTGCCTTCTCAGGAGTTTGCCATCAGGAGTTATAGGTGATTTCTTGCAAGTGTTTACTGCATGGAGTCAGTTTTCTCATCATTTGGATGTGTCCTGAAGTCCCCATTCTCCAGGAAAACTTGCCAGCTGGGTCAGCAAGGAAATCGCTTATCAGGAGAGCACATGCTGATGATGTACTCGGTCCTTCTGCTCATTAGCAACCCAGATGCACACCACCCGCCAAGCCATCTATCCTCTGGCTCCTGCACGGGATGTCAGTACCTTTCTCTCATTTGTAGCTTAGTTGAACGGTTTCACTTCACTGCGGTTTGACCTACCCATGTGGATTCAGATCACTGCATGTGCTTTAGGAAGCAGATTCTTAAAGAGTCAGCATTCAGTCTGCTTTGTTCTCCCACAGGGGGCCCAGCACGCCACTGGGTCATGGGCAAGTGGATGCTGGGACGCCCCCGATGCCAGTGGTCCGGGTGCTATTCTGCTGTACGCATGTTGTGCAGGTTCTTTTCCACCAGCTCAGTGGTGGTGAGCGAGACACTGGGTTAATTACCTCCATCAATGGCTGATAAGAATCAAAGGATGGGTGAACTGGATGCTGACTGGCACCAGCTGCCATTTCCCATTTCCTCGCTGTCCTGAGCCTTGTCCCTGAGAGGCAAGATTAGAAGTGACATGCACTTATTACCACTTTTTCTCAAGTGACATGTGGCTCATACCTTTGAAGGAGCAAGAACCTGTCCCTCCTGCAGGTGGCAAAGGGAGGAAGCTGTGTACTCTCTCGCTTGATTATCTGCTCTCCAGCTGAGATGCAGAAACCTAATTGCTGCAGAGTAAATCTTACCCAGGACAGAGCTGACCACGTAACTTCTCTGAGCCCCTGGAATGTGAGACAGGATGCAGTGCAGAAATGTTGGACCAGGCAACAGTTCTTTTTGAATAAAGGCTTGCACTGAGAGATGTCTCTTGAAGTCTCCATTTGCCTTCTGAGGCTGTTAGCCATGACAGTCCCTTTTATGTTCATTCATATACACGATGTGTCCTTTAATGACTAAGCCCCACCAAGACCCTGTAGTCTCAATTCTTAGTGTCTGGTCCGTGACAAGGGCTTGGTAAAGGTTGAATGACTGGGGGAATGAAGAGGTGAGTTCTGCAATAGACATAGGAGTAAATGAATGAGCAAGAATGTGTTTGCATCTTAGGCTAAATGTCCTGTGATGTCATGTGCACCAACTAGAACAATCCGTACATGGGGTGATGTCTGCCAAGGTGGGGGGGTATGGAGAATTGGGAGAAAAAGATTAAAACCCATACTTCGCTCGGGTCATCAAGATTTTCCTAAAGACTTGGGCGGGGGGAGAGAATATTTATGGGATTTGTTGACATTGGCATGCATAGATCCAAATCTTAAAAGAAAAGCCTTGCTTCTCCATAGCATTAAGTCATTTTTCCAGACCTTCAATGTTGTGTGGTCTCACTCTCTCAACTGAAAATAATTGCCTTCTCATGTGCCTGGGTGTCAGCCAAGGGCTTCAGAAACTGGTTTCTTTTTATTGGTCTTGAGCACCTACCAGCCTTTGCCCATTCCTCTGACCCGGAGCTCCCGGAAAAGGACAGGTTGAGATGGAATTCCTCCTGCTCGCCCTGCAGTGCAGACAGTTCAGGGCAGATGCAAACAGCCACCTACAACTCCCAGGACTGCTGACCCCCCACCCTCTCAGCATGCAGTCAGCCTTCTTCTCAGGAGCCTTCCCATGGGGCAAGCCTCTTGAACTAGACACTAAACAATAGGAATCCATTGAATCAGAGGTGGTCAAAGGGCTTCAAGTGGGCTTTACCAAGCAGCCATGCCCAGCAGAGGACACGATGGTGGGAGGAGAAGGAAGGGGCATGCAGCTGAGACTCCCCACCAAGGGGGGCTGGGGATCTCTTTTCCACCCAGGCAGCCACACCTCAGGCCTGGCTCACTGAGACAGACAGGCCGGTTTGGAACTGCCGATGGATATTTACGTGGGATACCCAGCCCTCCTGCGAGGAGCTTCTGCTTGTGGTTCTGACTGATCGCAGGCAGGCGACCGTGTTGCAGGGGCAGCAGCCACTCATTAGCCCTGGCAGGGTGGACGGAGCCCATCACCTCATTCTGACCACATCTGCCCCTGGCGGTGAATATTCAACAGGAATTGATCTCCTTAATGAGAACACAGCCCGAGCTGCTTCGATCAGCTGCAGTGGAATCTTAAATAGTTAATTATGGCAGAGTTCAGCATGTGCACACATGTGTGCTGGGGAGCCCGTGTGTGTGTGGAGGTGGACACAAGGGTGGTGAGTGTGTCCTCAGTCAGCGCCTGGCCTGGGACTTTGCAGTCCATTCAGGCAGGGTGGCGACACTGATGACAGCACTGAGTTTGGGTGGGCGGTCAAAACAGCAGGGCCCTGCCATCAGGAAAGCCCCTTAAGGGGGGTCGCTGGAGGACGTGCCCTTCATTCTGTGCTCACAGGGCTGCCCAGGGGTGCTCTCCAGGCCCATCTGTCCAGAGCCTGTTCAGAGCCTCTTTCCCTGGGCAGATGGCTGTGGGAACCTGTGGGACCCTGTGGGAGAGGAAGAGAAATGCTTGGTCTTCGGGGGCAGGTTTTTCTGCTCAAAACAAAGCAGCTCTCTCCGTCTAACACTGGCTGAAAGACCTCCTTCCCAAACCCAATGTACATAATTAAGAATAGGCTGAAATGGACAAGAAGACATGGTAATTGATTGTGGCCTTTTGCCTGGCAGCTGCACTTAATTAACCTTTAGATTCAAATATCAAGTGGTGTCGGTGTGGAGAGGCCTGGGGAAACGGGAAGGAGCCTCCGGCCGCACTTGGCTCTGCGCAGAGGGGCTGGTTCGGAGGTCACCTCAGAGCTGGGCCAAACCGTAACTGTCTGTCCCCACTCTCACCAAAACACCATTTACGCACCTAGAGTTTCTTCTCGGATCCTCAGGGACACAATGACATCTAACTGGTGGTGGTGCTATTCCAGTCTGGTCTGCAGCTTTGAGTCAGAATGCCTACAAATGGGCCTTTCCAAAGACAGCCGAAGGCACCACCCACAGGCCAGATGTCAAGTGTGCAGGGAAACCAGTTCTGCTCTGGTCGTTTTCATCTAGCCAGCTGGGGGCGACCATAACTGCAGGGGACCCAGGGGCTTCAGGACTCTGCTCAACTGCACTCCACCAGCTGGAAAAGCAGGAATGCCCGTCTCTGGAGTCATTGTGTGGCTCATGGGAGCTGGACCCAGCTTTGATGTTGTCAGTCCTCGTGGAGAGCTGACCCTGGCAAAGCCACATCCGCAGCACTGATCTCTGAGGCATGTTGCTAAGGGGATAACCCAAAGTGTCCTCAGGGCACACGGGCCCTGGGAGAAGCACTGTGTCCTGTCCCGGAAACGGCCGCCCTCTGGGTCCGGGCAGAGGCTGCCTGCCAGCCCAGGCACAGCTGGAGCTCTCACCTGCCCAGCTCCTCCAGAGCAGGTGGGAGCCAGCCACAGCACCGGGCCCTCTCTGACCTCCAAACACAGCTCAGAGCACAGCTCAGGTCTCTTTCCTTCTGTCTCGCTGCTAATCTGGCTTCAAAGGAGAGCCGGACTTTTGTGACCTGCAAAAAGACCTGTCTGAACTGACGTCCATTCTGGAGGTTGGCGGCAGTGTCTCTGGCCGTACTGTGCCTATGCTGGCTGGCCACATTTCAGGAAGAAAAGGAAAAAGGGAGAGAGAGAGGGGAAAAAAAAGAAGGAAAAAGGCAAGAAAAAAAAAGAAAAAGGAATGAAAGAGAAAAAGTGTACACTTTTTCTCCTATTACTGCCTGCACCCATTTTTGATTCCAGAAGTTTCTCTGTTTGGTCCATGTCTTATCTTAATAGTGAACCTGTTCCTTCCCCTGCAGAGCAAGTGTGTTTTCTATTCCCATAAGGATATATATATATATTACAAAGGCAAAGTATATATATTACAAAGGTAAAAATAACAACCCTAGCTATGGACTCTGAATTAACAGAGTAGCTACTTTTAACCGAAGGACAGTTACAGCAGGAACACTGTCTGTCACAACAAAGAGAGCCCCCAACTCTCAGCAGACAGCCCACTCTCTCCTGGGACTGCCCTTTGTCATGGCTCCAGTTGCAAGGGTTCCGGGCCTCCCCTCATTTTCCTTGAATCAGTTTTATAGTTTCTGGAAAACCACAGACTGTCACTCACAATGACTCTTGGTCAGTTGTTCATTTGTCACTGCAAGGATGCGTATATTATTATCTCCCCAAGGGCTAGCAAGTGGTGAGACCATGGTAGAGTCATTAATTTACTAAATTTGGGGATAATTATAGGTTGGGCACCGAGTGCCCAGCTGAACCTGGGCCAGTGTCACAGAAAAGCATTAAGGATAAAAAGTACTCACTAAAGAAGAGTGGGATCCAGAGTGCAGGTTCTCACGCACTAACTTACTCAGGAGTCGCCTACAGAGCTTGTTAAAAATGTGTTTTGCCCTGCACCATCCTGAGAGATTCCCAGTCACTGCATCTGGAGTGGGGCCCAGACCCCAGCATTTTAACAAGGACCCTGGGGTAATTTTTTTGGTCATTGTCAGGTCTCACTTGTGCAGACACTATTGACAGTTAACGATGCATCCTTACTCTGTCTTTTCTGGGGACATTGCCTCAACATCTCGCTGGACCCAGAACATAGGCCCAGTTAAAAGGGACATGTGAGAACATCAGTGCGGCATGTGTGGGGCCATGTCTCAGGCTGGAATAAGCTTTAGAGACTTCCTGTTTCTCTCTTCTCCCTCTTCTTTTTATTCCTGTGGGAGCTATTGGGTTGGCCAGAAAGTCCATTAAGGTTTTTTCCATACAATAAGAGACACATTTTCCATTTTCACCAATAACTTTATTGATTTGGATATTTTGAGTATGTCTGCTATCTCTTGCGTGGTGCAACATTGATTATTCTCAATTAATGTCTCGATTTGATCACTATCAACTTCAACTGGTCTACCTGACTGTGGAGCATCGTCCAGCAAGAAATCTCCAGCACGAAAGTTCTCAGACCGCTTTTGATGGGTCAATCATTCACAGCACCTTCTCCGTACACTACACAAATCTCTTTTTCTTTTTGTGATTTCAGTTGCGATTTTACTTGTCTTGAACTAATAAAACATAATACGCTGAAAATGTTGCTTCTTTTCATCCATCTTCATATTAAAATGGCTACACAAAAATTCACCAACTTTGATGATTTTTTTAAATGCACGCTGATATGACAGCTGTCACAATACAATCTAATAAATTGTTTTGAATGACGTTAAACACAACTAATCACTACTACAGCCATCTTATGGAAATAAATAATGAACTTCTTGGCCAACCCAATACTGAATGTGGCTGGGAAAAGCTCTAAAATGTCCTTCTAAGGATGTTTCATCCTAATTCTAGGTACCTGTGACTATGGTAAGATGTCCCTCCTCTGACTGTGTTATGGTCTGTGGCTCTGTTGACTTTAAGAGAGAGTCTTCTGGGTTATCCAGCTGGGCCCAATATAATCATGGGAAGAATTAAGCAGATAACTTCCTTCAGTTACTGACGGAAAAAGAGACATTTGAAGCACCAGGGAAAATGAGTGGCCTTTGCTAACTTTGAAGATAGAGTGGGCCACATGCCAAGAAATGCAGATAAGCCCTGGGAGCAGGGGGCCGATGGGGAATCAGGGACCTCTGCCCCACGACTGCAAGGAACTGAATTCACGTAAGAGCCTGAATGAGCTTGGGAGCCGGGGAGCCTCCAGAGAGAGCCTAGGCCAGCCCATACCTGATGTTGACCCGGAAGACACTATGCTGAGAATTTAGCAGAGCCCACCTGGACTTCTGACTTAGCACAACGCTGAGATAACAACGTTTTAAGCCACTACATTTTCAGTAATTTGTGACCCAGCCGTAGAAAACTACCACACTCAGGGAATACTGAATGCAGAAAATAGAGCCTTGCCCTTCAAGGTCTCAAACACGAGACAGACCATGATGCACAATCGTTTAAGTAGGATGTCCTAAGCCTTTAAGAAAGCGATGAGCACAAAGAACTAGGGAGACTGTGGGTGGGGTCACTGCACATTGGCTGGTGCACCAGGAGTGAAGGGAGGTGAGGAAAGTGTTCACAGAGAAGGAGACGTTCGGGATGGGTCTTGGAGGACGCATAGGGTTTGGCTAGGTAGAGAGTGCAGGGGCGGTGCTCAGGTGGAGAAAAGAGCAAGACCAAGGGCAGAGTGACCTGGAGGTGCTTGTCAGGAGTGTGAAAGAAGATCAGAGTCAAGGGCAGCTGGAGCTTGTGGTACATGAACAATGACCGCAGACGACATTGGAAGTGAGGTAGCAGGTGTGGAAGGACTTTTTCTATCATGCCGAAGAGACTGAACAATATCTTTTAGTCAAGATGGGGACCCCCGGAAGTTGGTAAGCAAAGGAGGGAGTAATCAGATTTTGTTTCTACCTGGAACTCTGACGCACAGAATTAGGTTAACTGTAATTGTGTGTTCATGCCACACTCTCATGGTTGTTATGTGCATGGCCATATTATTCTTGCTTCCTGCCTCCCTCCCTCCTTCCTTTTTTTCCAAATTTAATGGGTGCATTTAAACCTCCCACCAGACACAGAAGCCAGAGCACTGACAATTTCTGTCCACTAATGTGTATCCTCCCCATCTTATCTATTGATTGATTTATTGATCACTCTATCAACCTATCAATAGATCTATCATCCAACTTACTTTTGGGTTTGTCTTATCTCTGTACATTTCTTAGCTGTATATTGTTTAGAGTTTGTTTGTTTTTTCTGATTCAGAAGAGGGTGTCATGCTGTTTGTAATCTTTTGTATTTGTAATTGCATTTTCAAGTTTCATTCTATACGTTGCCTGTAGCTATACTTCATTCATTTTGATCGCTGTATATATTCCACTGAGTGCATACACTGAGATGAATTGATCCATTTTTCTATTTTTCTAGCTTTGGGAATTTGAGAAGCTTATGGCAGAATTCCCTTAATAGAAAATATGGCACCAGAACTAGGGCAATGGATGTGGGCTGAAGAAGAGAAACTTATAAATAAGCTGGCCATAATCAATGACCAAAATAGCTAACGTAGGAAATATTTTCATTTTACTGAGATTAAAATCATATGCTTCTTCCCACACTCCCACTGGACCTCACATGTTCACACAAAAGGAAGCCCCATCTAGAGAGCCCTGTGGTCCAAAGAACAGAGCAGATTATGTATCTTAAAGTATCAGTACATTGTGGACATCAGAGAAGAAAAAGCACTGGATATTTTACTGCATGGAAATTCACATGTGGTGGCAGCAGCCCCCTGCTGGCTAATGGGGGATGAGATTGGAATGGACTAGAGGCCCTTAGAGCTGCCTTCCTCTTCTTTCACGGGAAAGGGACTTGTAAAGGAATGAATGACCTCCTTGAGATGGAGAAGCAGCAGACACAGAGAACCTTGCAGCCTCAGAGGCAAGAGTTGGAACTGAATACTGGGATCACGAGGAAAGTATAAGAAGGATGCATGCACAGGAGAGTGTGATGTGGCAAAACAGTTTATTTGGGTGGAGACAGAAGCTGCCCCCTGGGTTTCCAGTGTCCCATCTCCCTCCATCTTGCCATGAAAGAAATCCAACCATGTCCTCAGCAAGGCCAAAACAAAAGCCAGTTCTCAGAGTTTCTGCTTCATGCTAAATCTTAGTACTTTGAAGCACATGCCATCTGCTGTGGGGCTGGTAGCTACTAGACCTGTATGCTCACATGCTCCCAGGTGAGAAAGCACATAAACGGGGTGAGTGTGTTACTGGATGGGAGGGAGGGAGAGAGAAAGAGAGAGAGAGAGAGAGAGAGAGAGAGAGAGAGAGAGAGAGAGAGAGAGAGAGAAAGAGAGACTGCTTCTTTGTTCCTCTGGGGTTATATTAGCTTGGGTTTGGGATATACCAGATGCTTTTTCAAAGAACCAACCAACTCCCAAGCTTTTGTGGGCTCTGGATGGGTCCACGCCCCTAGTTAGACTGACAGACTTCTTGGGTTAAGCACTGCCCTCTGTGTCCCCCAACAGTCTGGCACAAAGGGGGAAGGGAGGAGTGTTAATCTCCTTCCTGGAGCACACTGTGATCCCTGGGGTGTGAAGTTGCAGCCTCCTGGTGGAGCAAATAGGCTCAAGCACCTCAGTTTATCAAGCTCAGTGTCTCATCCCCTTTGCTCCCCTTTCTCATTAATAATTAGCCAACTACCTACAGTGGCAGTTTGAATGCCACCCTGCAGTTTTGGTAGGACTTGGGTTCTTTACTGACTGTCCCGAGCAACACTGTGGTGCATGGCTATACAGTGTTAGGTGGATTCACGAGGAGGGTGAACAAGGGGCCTTTTAATTTTTTTACCATCTCTCTTTAAAAATAGATTATAAAGCAGGGTGGTAGAAGTCAGGTTTTAGTTTTTAATTTTTTATTAGGAATTATCCTTACATTTTGATGTCTTCTGTCAAGTGGACCGTTATGCTCACTACAAATAAATATCTTTATCATCCTAAGATAGTTCATCTTTAAAGAAAGTGTTTAAATAAACCCTTGTTAGAACACTCACATATGACATGCTGTAATGAGTTTTATATTCACGAAGTTCAGCCTTCTTGTGGGGCTGGCATAACTTGGATGAAGGCATCATTTAAACTAGGTTTCCCTAACTTCTTTTATTAACTACTTCATTTTAAACATTTCACTTTTGAGATAATGTACACTCACCAAAAAGTAATTTAGGTCATGAAAAAAAGGAAGGTTCTTGTACTTTTTAAATCCAAGAGAGGTTTTATCCTGCCATACTGCCTTTTTCATTGCATACAGAGCCCACACGGTGTGCAGAAGCAAAGTGAGCTTGCCTGAACAGTGACCCCAGTATCATTCTACCACTAGGTATGTGACTAAGACCCCATTACCTACCCTCTGAGGGCATGTTTCCTTCTTTGTGTAATGAGAGGGTGGATTAGATAACACTGGTGCTAATTCTGTGAGGGGCCAGACCAATTCAGATGCAGATAAATATACAAGCCAACAGGAAAGGAGCCATCTGGGAGTTCCGGTCAGATTTCTAAAACTGTCCTACCCTATGAGAAAGTCCAGCACAAACCTGTTCTTTCCAGCATTAAGAGAATCTCTTGGTTCTACCTTTGATTTTCATCTAACTAATTAAAATTCTGCTTCCTACACATACACCATCAGCAAAGAAAACTTTTGAGGAATGTTTATATTAAATTGTTTTACAGTTGACTTGAATTAACCAAAGATTTGTGTTTCCCTTCTTTGTTTTCCCAGTACCCTGTACTTCCAACCCAATTTGTACGGGGTTCTGTAGTGACTTGGCTCCAGAAGGCAAGTAGGAAGTTGAGTTTGATGCTGAGGATCTTGAATACACAAGAGAATGATGTCTTTGGTCTATTCCAGTGGTTCTCAAAATTGACACTATTGACATTTTGATATAAGTGATTTTTTTTTGTTGTAGAGGGTTGTCCTATGTATGGTGGGATGCTTAACAACATACCTAATCTCTACACCCTAAATGCCAGAAAAATGACACCATCACACCCAGTGGTGATAACCAAACACATCTCCCAACATTGCCCACTGCCCCCCGTAGGGCAGAATTGCCCCCAGTAGAGAACCATTTGTCTAGACCAGTGGTTAGCACACCATAACCTGTGGTCCAAATCTGGCCAGCCTTTTTTTTTAAATAAAGCTGTATTGAAACATAGTCATGCCCATTTGATTACATATTGCCTATGACTTTTATTATGGTCCAACAGCATAGATGAGTAGTTGTAACAAAGACTTTATCACCCTCACAGCCTAAAATATCTACTATGTAGCCATTACTAGAAAAGCTTGTCAGCCCCTGGTCTAGACTGGTACAGTGAAGCAGCAGTTTTCCCTACCTGGTGGAATAAATTTCAGCTCTTAGGGAGGAGAGCGCGTGATGCAGGGGAGGGGTCGCAGGTGAATGAAGGAGCATGAAGATCCAAGTAACACTAGCACGAACAATGATGCCAAGAACACACTAGTCTCATACTATACTCTCTCAACTTTTCTGGGTGCTTTCAGTGCATTTATTTTATTTGACTTTTTATCAACCTTGCAAGATATGCAGAAGTATGACAGCCCTATTCTGCAGGGGGGAACAATGGGCTAAGAGAGAAAAAGTGGCTTGCCACCTTCAGAATTAGGACTGACAACCAATGTCCAAAGTCTTCCCACTCCACCTCAGAGTCCTGGATGTTGAAGGCACTTTAATGATCACCCATTCTGTGAAAAAGATGATGTGATTAATGGAAGAAAAAAAGCAATTTATAGGCACAGATAACAGTATGGTGATTACCAGAGAGAAAGTTGTGGGCAGAGGTGCACTGAAACCTATATAATTTTATCAACCAATGTCACCCCCAAAAATTCAATTAAAAAGAAAAATGTTTAAGGTGTATTATATTTAATAGTCATAAAACAACTAGTTTCTGGAAACTATTCATATTCACTTATACATTCATGAATATGAATACATTTCTAAATTTTATTTAATAAGGGACTTTACTTAAAAAAAAAAGATCACCCATTCCAGCTTCCTATCAAATACAAGAGCCCCTATTATAACAACATCCCTGGAGGGAAAGAGAAATCACTGTTCATTCCATTTGAAAATAACTTTTAATTTTTAGAAGGTTTTTCCCTTAAATTAATCCTAGTCATGACTTCTGGAGTTTTGTAGCATGTCTCCTTCAGGTAGACCATGGGCCCCAATTATCCATGCAACGCATAAGTCTACACCAGAGGGTCCATGCCTCTAGTCACCAGTAGTAGTGAAGCGCACTTCTCCCCCAGTGGCCTACACTCTGTCACACAGCTGGGACTTTAAGAATCCATCCCCTTTCTATTCAGTTGAAATCAGTTTCCTCACACCTGCTGCCATGCAACACCATTCTACCACCAAAAGTCAGCAGAAAGAGTCCAATCCTACTTGCTAAATGCAAATGCTTCAGCTCTTACTAATTTAATTCAGCAATGAGGTCCCTGCTATATGTTCTTGTTTCCCTATTTACCCTGCCAGCTTCTTATTTCCTTAAGCAACATGGTTTCGAGAACTCTTGCCACGGTTGGTTGCTCTTCCCTGAACAAAACTGCAACAGTTTATCTGCATCCACCTAAACAGTTTCCAGACACTGCACTACAGGTCGTGTCTCCTAAGTTCCCCGTAACTTTCTTTTTAAGTTGATTCATGATGTGAACTCATTATGAACTCACATTCAGCTAAACTCCCTGTGGATTCATACAAACACTGCCGCCTGGCTGCACGTCTCTCCTCTTCGGCTTCACAGTTTGTGTGTCTGATGGCATAGCTTTCTAGTTCCCTCTCTTTAATGTCAACTTGGTAAATTCAGCTCAAACTTCTAGCCTCTTGAGATATTTTTGGATCCTGTTTCTGTCTTCCAATTTACTTGCTATTCCACCTGGCTTCATGCCATCCGTAAATTTTGACAAGCCTGCTTTTTGTATCTTTATTTGAAACATTGATAAAAATATTGAATAGGAGAAGGCCTTTTAGAGACAGTATCACTGGAGATCTCCTTCCAGAAACACCAGTAATTCGTTCATCAGAAACTTTTGGTCACAGTTATTAAATTCATTGCAGATCTACTCCATTTAACTATGATCCAGCCAATGTTTCCTTATTGTGTTAAAAGGATACCCTTAACTCTTTGAATATTTGAAGACTTCCACTTCTTACAAGTCTCCTTACTCCTAAGTTGCCCCCTCTTGCATTTAGAATGAGCTCTTGATTTGTTCCTCCACTTATTCACACATCTAATTTATTTATCGAATAGTGACACATCCTTCTCCCATATCGGACACTTCCCTAGACGCTAGAAAGCCAATGAGATGGTGCACTGGTGGCCCTCGTGTGCATTTTCGTAACGGGAGGGAGAATGGCCCCGACAAAAGCTGCGACAGACATGTGCGCATACTGTGCCTCAGCTGCATGCAGCAGGGAGCGGCTACCTCCCGGGTGTGGAGGGGTCCATTCCAATCAAACTTTCATGAAGAGGGGAGAGGACTGCTCCAGTTGGAAAGGCTGGGAAGGACAGTGGGGGTTGATCTGCAAAGGCACAGAACCAAACATGACTGTGTGAATCGGTGCAAATTGCAGGGTATGAAAAGGGACCAGTGAGACTAGTCCTCAGATAACTGTACTTCTAGATCTTTTACTTTCTGGGTGTCTTCCTCTGAATGGCCTCTGATGCTGGCAGCTCGCCTGAACACAGTGCTTTTTTTATCGCTGGAGCAGGAATGAGCAGGCTTCCACCTCCTGTGGGCTGGATACTATTTGGCTGAATTGCCTCACCTGGGTTGTTTATTTTGTTTTTACACTTTGTTAGGCCAGATTTACCAGTCTCAGATTTGTACTGCTGATTTTAGGAACTAAAACACCAGCCTTCCTTAATGTGCTCCTAGTAATATCAACTTGTTATATTTGGACAGACTGTGAACATTTATTTAATTCTAGTCTATTGTTTCTCACATTAGCTACTTCTGCCAAAGTTGTACCATTGCATTTTTGACAAGCAAGTCTTTTATGTCTGTTTACTTAAAAATTTGAAGTTTTGTGAAATCAGGGATCATATCTATATGTGGTAGATGCAATGTGCAGTTTTCATGAAAAGATCAAGATTGAATAAATGTTGATCTAATTCAGTGTTCTGTGTTAAATTAGACAGTATCACAGAATGCTCTTAATCCCACGGGAAACTTCCATTCCTGCAGACTCTGATTAGAAATCAAAATACTTGGCATAGATGTCCAAGTGGTGACCAGTCCGTGTCAGAACATAACTCACACTAATGTCCCTGGCAATGTGGAAAGTGTGCCTTCTCTCCTTGTCACAACTCCTTAATCAGACGTGTTTGTGAAGAAGTCAGGCAGGTCGTTCCTGTTATCAGATGCTGTAGGGTAGGTTCCGTGAACATGGACCCTCGGCTGGGAATTCCATGCAGCAAGCCTCCTACCCAGGAGAGTTCTTGAAAACACAACCTGGAACAAGGGAGGGAGTCAAGGTGTGTCAAAAGAACAGGTGGATTTTGTTACCAGAGCCCATCATCAATCCTACAGGAAATTCTGGAATGGAAATGGCTCTTCCAGTTGCCCTGGGATGAGGGAAGGTTGACAAATCTTTGTATGTCCACACGACCCAGGCCCTTGCAGCAGGGGTGGCCTCTGGTACAGCGAGATGGCTGTGAGGTGACCTCAGAAGAGGCAGCTCCCCTCATCTGAGGGCCTTTCCCAGAAAGGGCATCAGCTGATGGGAACCTTCTACAGGTGACACTTATGGCATCAGGGGAAATCAGCGTCCTAGTCCTAAAGGTCAACCAGAAAGAAAAAGAAATGCACAAAATCAGGAAAGGAATATCTTCAGCACAGTCTTGGATCTCTTCTGGAGTTTTGGTCTGATCTGGATGAGAATCATTTTTTTTTCACCACCCACTTCCCATTTTTATTGTAATTGTTATCCATCATCAGGGATGCATGGTGATATATTGCCAAGTCCTGTGAGGACCCACTCTCCTCCCCTAAGTCACAGATGTCAAGTCTCTGTGAACTGACTTTAATCCTGCAGTCAGTAGGATGGCCCATGGACTCTCTGCCACCGATGCTAACTTTAGCTCTCTTTTTGTCCAAGAGACCTGGAAAACTGAAGAGCTTCGGTAGGTGGGGAAGTCCTTGGGGAACCAGATAGCACTAGCTGTGCCCCAGGACCCGAGTGCTGCAATCACCTTATTGCTACGTGTCCTGTGCTCCTGAGGTGTGTGTAGACCTGTGTGTGCTCTCAAGGAATCTCTGCATTTCTAGGAAGATAAAAAACAAATAACTGCAATAGCTCCCAAGTACGTAATAATAAAAAATAGGAACCATTTCCCTCAGAATTCCTTGTTCATGGATAGAATTTCCACCTATATAGGAACCAAACAAAGCTGAGAGAAGACCTGACCCAAAGAAGACCTCCTTTTTTAAAAAAGATTGTTTATTTATTTATTTTTTAGAGAGGGATGGGAGGGAGGGAGAGAGAGATTGATGTGCGGTTGCTGGGGGCCGTAGCCTGCAACCCAGGCATGTGCCCTGACTGGGAATCGAACTTGTGATGCTTTGGTTCGCAGCCTGCACTCAATCCACTGAGCTACGCCAGCCAGGGAAGACCTCCTTTTTTAAAATTAAGTGGTGCATGTGCTAAACTATTCAAAACTTCAATGTCTTGCCTCTGTGTCCCAGTTTGCATGGGCTGTTTCTATTAGACACTGAATTTTTTCCAGCCTAATTTCTTTGTCTCTCTAGGTGCCTGCTATTTCAGTAAAAGATTTTAAAAAAATGAAAAGACAAAATGAAAACCAGCTCTGTCTCTAAGCCTCTACGAGCATTTCCAAAGTTTAAAGCATGAGCTCTCAGGGCTCAAGCCCCTCTTAAAGCTTGATTTCCCACCTTGCCTTCAAAAGGAAAGGGGCTCTGTCTACTGGACAGGTTCATTAACAAATTAATAGAATAATCAGCAGGGCTTTGTGTGCATTTTAGAGATAAAAAACTGGTAACAGCATTCTTTGACTCTTTAATGGGCCCATAACTGCTCTGTGGCTGAGCTAATCACACAATAACAGAGGTGAAATCAATGCAGATTTCTGCTGAGGTCATTTATAGACGGAGCTGTGCTCTGCATCGGGCAGAAAGAATGCAGGCATTTTTAAAAATAAGATAATGTAAAATTTTTAAAGATTTTATTTATTTATTTTAGAGAGAGGGGAAGGGAAGGAGAAAGAGAGGGAAACATCAGTGGTTGCCTCTCCACGCACCCTACTGGGGACCTGGCCTGCTACCCAGCCATGTGCCCTGACTGGAAACTGAACCTGTGACCCTTTGGTTCACAGGCCAGCACTCAATCCACTGAGCCACACCAGATAGGGTGGCATTTTTTAAAATGATATGGAGAATCACATAAAAAAAAAAAAAGGAAGAGGTGGGGCAGGCAACCTAAACTCTAAGAGAAGTTTTGCTGTGCTGTGCAGGACAGGATTTCCCAGGCCTCCCTCTGTGGGGCTGCCATGTAGAAGCACCTGATAAATGTTGGGTGCTTTTGGGTTACATCTGTTCTCCAAACTCTTGAACTGGTTTGACATCTGATCTGAAAGCTGAGAAAGAGAAGGATTTTTCCTCTCTGAACTACCCCCCCTTCCCCCACCCCCTGCTTATTTTAAATTAAGTGACCACAATTGCTTGGAGAGTGACAGATGAATAGCTGAGGTATTTCACAGACAATTTCAAGGCTGGTCTCTGGCTCAGGCTGCAAGCACCGCTACACCTTGGCCCCGGGCAGGTTCATGCTGGTGCCAGGTCCTCCACCTCTGTCCAGGCACGTGTGCTGCATGTGCACGGAGTTGTCTCATCCTCCCTTGGTGCCTGGCCACCTCCAGGGCGCTGTCCATCTCCAGGTGGAAGAAAGGACCTGGACCTGTGTTGTTAGGCCAGTGCCTAGGAGTTCAGACCTCACAGTACAAAAAGGTGCAGGAACAATTCTTGGAGAAAAAGTCAAAACAGGAGACACAGGGCCTGGGGAAGGGTACCGGCCAGACCGTGAGGTCTTGTTTCTCGTTGTTCTGTCCAGCGAGGTAGGGCAATTCACCAGCCACTTTCTAGGGCACACTAAACCTACACGTGTGCACAGTCTCAGAGTTTAATTCAAATAAGGCTAATCCGTGACAGAAGAGTTATGATGATTAAGCAAGACAGAGTGTTTTGCCTCTTTTGGAAGTACAGAAGCAGCGCCTCCAAGGTTTTGTGGTGGATGGAGAGACAGGGAGCCAGGTCTCATGGTTCCTCCGTGCACTCTCCATTCCACGTGTGACTTAAGGACCCCAAATGGTTAATATGGCTCTGTCCATTAAGACCACATTCCAGACATAAGGCAGGAAGAGGTACAAAGGAAAGGGGTACTCTCACTTTAAGAAACTGTCCTGGAAGCTGCACACATCTGTTAGCCAGAATTGAGTCACAGGGCCAACGCCAGCCCAACGGATGCCTAGAACTTCCAGGAGCCTGTGATTGCGGATGAAGGTAAATGTGGGCACTGAGTAGTAACCAGCGGTCTCTGTCTCCTGGGCCAGACGCAGCTCTGTGGATGGGAATGCCCATTTCCTGAAATGAAGTGTTTATGAAATCATGGGATTCGGAAAAAGTAAAGATTAAAATAAAAGATGGGATTCACAGAAAAAGTCCATAAGGAAAATATAGATCGGATATGCTTAATCTATTGAGAAATATCATCCATGACTCAGACACTTTCTTCTTGGAACGCTGAGCCACCAGAAATATATGGTGTGAAGGTTTAGAATACACCTGTAGTCTCTGAGAAAAGGGGTCAGACTCAAAAAATTATTTTTTAAAGTATATCTCATTCCTGGAAATACAAGGAGACCAGATACATTGGTCTCACCCAATATGACTTGTCACGTGTTCATACAGAAAAAGCTGAATACCCAAGTGCCAAGGAGGTAGCAGGGGTGGAAATGAGGACACAGGAGTTGAGGTGAAAAGCATTAATTTAGGCAGGAACCGCACTTGTCGGACGTATCCACATCGTATTGCTATTATGTTACTTCCAAGCAATCTGGAGGGAAGATTGTAGCCATTCACTCATAATGCAATTAATCTTTTGCAGTCTCCTCTTCTCTAGGGACTGTGGTTGGCGATGGAGATATGGTAGAAAACAGGGCCCAGAGATACTGCTTGGAGGGACAGATGCCAGAGTGGGCAGGAATTCCACTTTAGGTTCGGATTTCATTCTAAGCTTCATGGGAAGCCATTATGGATTTTAAGCAAAGGAGCGGCATATATGAAAGGTGGCCCTGAGTGCTGCAGAGAATGGATTAAAAGGAGGAAGGTGGAAGGAGGGAGGGACAAAGTAGGAGCATGCAGCGGTCCAGGTGGCATTAGATAGCTGGGTGCAGTGCAGGTAACTGGGAGGGACAGGCATTGGAGGGAGTCTACAGAAAGAAGGCTGTCAGGGGAAAAGAGGACAGACACACCACGGCCCATCCATTCTGTCTGGGAGATGGATAGCGTTTGATCCAGCTCCTCCCCCAGCACAAAGGAGAAGTTGAGCCACGAGGGGTGCAATGAAAAGAAGGAGATACAATCTAGGTTCCAAGTCCCCATCCACCCGAAGGTCTGGCGTAGACTGAATGTACAGAAGGCCAATGTCAACTAACATCACCTTCTGACGGATGGAAGAATGCAGAGTAAAGCCCTTCCTCTGAGGTAGGCTGTGCCTCTGCAGACTTTCAAAGGAAGGTACTGGAAGGACTATGAGGTGAAGGCAGAATGACCAGGTGAGGCCTCAGTGGCTGGCAGAGGGCATTTGCAGACTGGTTGCTGCTTCCCCCAACCATACACACAACAGCACTCCTTTCTCTGACTTGCTGGTGCTCAGCTGTCAAATGCAGATGACAGACAGGATTCTAACTGCCTCCAAGGAGAATACAGAACCATTAATAAAACATCAACACCACTGGAAGCCACAGGAGCCAACAAAATAAAAATTAAATAATAAGTCAGAGGCACAGCAAATGAAACTTTCTTTCCTCCCTGGAATCTCTAAGGAGACAGTGCGTCCCAGGGGATGCTGACTGTGGGAAATGACTTTCAGGCAAGGCAGGTGGAGGAAGCCTCAGATTAGGTAGCGGAGGAAGAGCGAGACCCACTTTCTGAGGCACCTCTCCTCAGCAGAAATACGTTGGTGCCCTGCTTCCTTACACACTAGAACACAGATACCCATGTCCCTGCCCTTTTACATCTGGCTTTTACATCTGGCTTTTCTGACCAACTTCAATGGGGTGAGAAATGTGTGCCCGCTTCATCAAGAGGTGAAGAGACTTGGAGGGATCTACTTCATATGAGGCAGGGTGATGGGCATCGCTCACCTGTGCATCCAGAACTCCCATGGGGAGTGTGAGGAAATTCTGACATCTGTCACAGGTGGGGGTAGGAGCACTGCTTGGATGCAAAGACCTGCTTCATTAATTTATCCACCTCTTGGAGAAGCTTGCTTTGTAAGCAGTACAAAGGATGCTCTCCATTGATCCCCTACTTGGACTTTAGTCTATTCTATGGCCTCCAGAAAGTTAGATATTCAAGAGTTATGGGTCCTAATTCATTATAAGGAGCAATAGTGTGCAATGCTTTCCAAGCATGCCCCTGCAGAAAACAGAATGCTGTGGTAGGCTGAAAAATGGTCCTACAAAGATATTCACACCCTTGAATATCTTTGAAATCCTTGAAACCTGTGAATATTAGTTAATATGGTAAAAAAAAAAAGAAGGTTTCACAAATGTGATTAAGGATCTTCAGATGGGGAGTTTAGTTTATCCTGGATTATACAGGTGGGCCTTAAATACAATTGCTGGCATCCTTGTAAGAGGAAGGCAGAGAAGATTTTTGTGACATGAGGAAGGGAGGTTGTGAGGACAGAAAACTGAAAGTGCTGGCCTTGCAGACTGGAGTGATGTGGCCACAAGTCAAGGACTGTCAGCGGCCAGCAGAAAAAGCTGGAGGAGGCAAAGGACTATTCACTAGAGGGATGAGGAGGAGCACAGAATTACTTGATACTGGGCCAGTGATGCTAATTTTAGACTTCTGGCCTTAGAACTGTAAGAAAATACATTTCTGTTGTTTTAAGTCACCAAGAGTATAGTTATATGTCACAGTGGTCACAGGAAATTAATACAGGTACTGATCATGACATTTCCCCAATGAAAAAAGTAAACTAATGGATACGGCTTCCTTCAAGTTTCCCATCCCATCTGCCTGCTCCAGTCTTTGACACACGCCAGCCGTCACAGACTGGTGAAGGACGTGCGCGCAGTGTTGTGCAGCCCATCGGAAATGTGCTGTGACTCTCAGGTCTCATTTTCTCCTGATGGTGTAAGGAAGATAATGGCTCCAATTCCTGTGCTGTTTCCATTCAACTGAGATGAAGTGTTTGCAGGTAGTTTTGAAACTGACCAGCACCATGCAAAATTCGAGTATAAGGTCTTAACAAATTGGTTAATTTCCTTACTAACCTCCAATAAACCAATTAATTTCTTTCTCTCTCTTCCTCTCCGTCCATCCACGAGCACATATACATGCACATGCAAACTCACAATGTGTGGGAAATAATTACATATGAAGGTGCACAACAGAATTATAATTGTCTTATATTTGAATAGCAGTTTCAAGTTTACTGCAAACTTCTATGTCCGCTGTCTTGTCTCATCCTCGCAGTACTCCTGTGGGCTCACAGAACTGGCATTGTCCTCACTCTCATGTTTTGGGTGAAGGAGGCAAAAACCTCCCCAGTAGAGAGTGTTAACAGACTTACTCAGGGTAACATGGAGATGAGAGGCGAACCAGATTTCGAACACAGATCTTCATGAATTTGTGAATGAAGTACTAAAAGGCATCTTGTCTGCCTAGGTCAGTGACAATTGAGCAGGTGCTTGACATTCATGCAGACCTGGAAGTGAACCTTGGCCTTGCCTCTTCAAAGTTCTGTAATATTGGCCAGTGATTTAATCTTTGGGATTTTTCATCTATCAAACTAGGATAATAGTACACAGTTCATCATGCTGCATGAACATCCAACTATTCAATAGAATAAGTTCAGGGGAAATCTCTGGGTCATTCCTGAGTTCAAGGATCCCCTCCTTTTTAAAAACTCCTGGGTTTCAAACCCAGTGTTACTATCTGATCTATTTATTTCACTCCTTGGAAACCATTTGTGTTCATGTTTTCTCGCTGTTTGTCAAAAGTTCCAATCCCAGCTACTTGTCACTTAAAAGATAAACTGTATGACTTATAATGGAAGAGGTTCTTACTGCAATAACCACACCATAATGAAGCAAGGGCTCCAGAAACACCATTGGCAGATTGAGAGAGTCTCTTCAAGCATGTCCCTTTTGTGTTACCACTGCACAGATGCCCTCCTGGAGTTTAGCTGAGATGGGTTAATACTTAAGTGCTCTGGTGCAGAAGAAACCTACAGACATCCAGGGTCTGAAATCAGTACCCACGGTATCTCTAATTTGGGCAATGTTTGATTGCAATTCACCTGGGAGGCTGATACTCCGCGTGGTCTCAACCACGTATAATCCACGAATCACACTAAGTCTGTGACAAGATCACTCTTCCACCCTCCAAGCAGGTGGGGGAGATGCAGTGAGATATTGGCAGGGCTTGGCCAGCAGGGAAGGATTGGTGTGGACTGTTGCCACTTGCTGTTTCATTACACCCGATGAGTGATGTGTCAGGGAAAGTCTCATGTCTAAGTCACACAAGAGAGTCTAGGCGCAAAACACAGCCTTCTTCTTTACCTTCTGTTGAGATTCCCTTCTATCAGTTCAGCCTAAAAGTCAGGGACTACTTTTCTTGTTATAGAGGTGTACTCTTGAGAATGCAAGGAGACATGCTATCTCAGGAGCACGTATGCGTGCCTGCATGTGTGTGTGAGAGAGAGAGAGAGAGAAAGATCGAGAGTGAGTGTATAAGGGTGGCTGTGCTAAATATTGAAATAAGGATTTCCACTCTGTTGGGTATAGTCATCAATTTTTTTCTTTTAAAATTATATTTGTTAACCATTTCATCTTTTTCCTCCAAGGATATTTTTTTAAGTTGTGAGCCATTTATTTTATTTTATTTTTTAATAAAATGAGATTTGTTGCTTTTATGTGTTCTTTCTCTCTCCTGCTCCTCCATTCGGGAGTTGCACATATTTTCTGAAGGACTTTGCTAGCATGAGGACTGACAAAGCCAGCTGTAATTACAGATCCAGGATACCCCCAGTAGAGATCTTGAGAGCTGACGTTGTTAAACCTGGGTTGCTATCTATTAAGAACTTGGCTTGGTCATGGGCACTTTATAGCACCTATATAGCTCCAGGTTTCTATCCTGAAGTTCAAACACACCTTTCTCTTTTGTCAACTTAGTGAAGTATCCATACAGGGAAGATGGCTTCCTGAGTCTGGTGGCTGAGTCCAGTGGACTTCCTGAATGGGCTGCATTTGAGGTGGTCTGTTGCAGGAGGTTGGGATATTGTGAAAGAAGGAGGGAAGGACTTAGACTTTCTGCCCTGAGGTAGACTCCTCTCTCCTTTCCACTGTGTTGCCAAGGGAACCACCCTCAAACTTCATTTTTGCTACCTGGTAGCTCTTTCTTTTGGGGAGACTCCAGCTGCTTAAAGCCAGGTTGGCAGGCTCCCTGGCTCCTGAGGTCCTGACATTTCCAACACCCGCCTCCAGCCGCAGCACATGGGCATGTTCATGGCAGCATGCAGAGCTACAAGAAAAACCTAAATTTAAATGTTAAAAAGCTTTTGTTCATTACTGGTGGCATTTCTCCCCCCTCCATTTGTCACTTGGAGCTGAGCTGTGACTCTTTTAATATCAAACAAATAATAAGCTCCCTCTAAAGTGATTTTTCTGACAAGGAGCTCAATATATTAAACTTTATCTATATTTTAATAGCCAATTTCACACCAAACTGCCTTCTTAATAATGTATTTACCACCTGGGGATATTATTCCAACCCATCTGGAAAGAATTGGAAATTAACTGTCCCTAAACTGAGTCTGTGTGTGCTTTACACTTGCTGCAGAAAACAGCAGTGTCACTGCTAGGGAGGGGGCCTGGGACAAGAGAGTCACCCACCTGGGGAGGTATGATCTGGAAGAGAAATAACAGTAGGATTAGAGGCAGTAATTCCTTCTTCAGAGGCAAAGCTCATCCAGTAATGAGCTGAGCAGAGCCACTCCCAGATGGGGCAGGGCTGCAGAGAGCAAGGAGCTCTCTCAGTTGCATCACAATGAAAGATGGGCTTCCTTTGCAACCACTGCTAAGTAGTTGACTTGGGATAATTTTTTTTTAATCATCTGACTTTCCAAGGGGTTGGTGGGATGACTTCAGAGATCTTTGTATATATAAAATGTGTAAGTCCATTAGGGGTTTGGGGCACTTCCCAGAAAATGCTTGATTCGTGCCTAAACCAAACGTGAATTGTCTGGGAGACTGTTGTTTCACCCCCTTGGTCATTCATACCTGTGGAAAGTGACAAAGACTGAGAAGCCCTGCAGTCACTGCAGTGAAGGATAAGCCTCAGGAGCAGGCAGGAAAACTTCTCAGTAGGGGCTGTAACAGGCCAATGTGAGCCAGACTAACGAACACGCAGGCTCTGTCCCAGGGATGAGACAGAGAGAATGACCCACCTGTGTGCGACCGAGCCATTAGGGGAGTGCCCTCGAATCCCTCAGCAGAATTCAGCAAACACTACAGCTTACACTCCACTGGCAAACACACACACAGGTTATTGCACAGTGCTGTGATACGTTCAGAGGGAACGGGATGAGACAGAGTCCAGATGTGCTTCTTGGGGAACTCAGGGAGGGTCACAGAGGAGAAAGAATATTTTATCTGGGTCCTAAAAGATGGCTAAGTGGCCACCATGAGGCATTCAGATCAGAGAGTGGATGCATGCCAAAGCCCATTGTGTGGCTTCTGACAGCAGAGAGGAAGGCAGGGGCTTCCTGGGGGCCAGGCAAGTTCTCAGCCCTCATATAAACAGGACATGAATCTCTGCTGCAGGCTAGAACCAGCTAGGTTCCCAAGGGTTCATGGAGAGATGGGCTGGCTTTTGTGAATCTGAAGACAGAAAATTTGTGTCCAGGAACATGCTAGGAAGTGTATCAGCTCTAAGATGTGGCTGGTGTAGATCAAGATTTCAATAGTGAGAAAAACAGGGAACATGGTGAGGAACACATCGAAATGTGTGGGAAATGGGCTCTTTGAAGCAAACAAAGCAAGATGAAATGCTGCTGGAAGGATGATGAGGGTCCCCTCACCCCCGCCATCTGCCATCCCCATGTCCTGCTCATTCCCTGCTGCGAGGAGCCAGAGTCTGGAACAGTGTGTATGCTGCATGCGTGTAAACACAGCATTGAGTCCCCAGGCAAGGCTGCGCTGTGCAAAGCAGAGGCTCATGAAAAGAACAGCATTCCCAGGAGAAGCACGGCAGGTCAGCAGCTCACTACTCTTCTTATTAGAGGGAAATACATTTGATTCACTGAGACTGAACAAAGAGGTTTGCATGGAAGGGAAGACATGATGGGATGTTTGGTGGTTCGGGCTGACAGCAGAACCACAGAATGGCCAGGACATCGTGGTATCAGAAGGCTGACCCACGTAAAGTTTGAGTCTCTGCTTCCGTCCCAGTGCCTTGGGAGCAGTCGTGTGAGGATATGTGTGAGGGTGAGGGGACGGGACTGATAGCTGTCTCCCAGGTCCTGGGGACACAGAGTCCCAAATTAATCAGCAAACAAGAAGACTAACTGTGACAGACAGGTCAAGGAGGAGAGGGGTAAAAGTCTCCTTTAATCCTACAGTCGGAGGACGTGCAATGCTGACAGTTACCTGGGGACCCCGAGACACCAGATTCCCTAACTTAATCAGACAGATAAGGGAAGCAGCTGTGGCTGGGGCCCCACCAGGAAACGCAGAACAAGAGGAGGCAGCCCCTCAGGGCCCCACACTGCTACAGAAATAATAAACTATATAAAAATCTGTCACCCAGAGATAAGTGATGAATTAGAATCAATTATATGTTTAAAATAATAGACATCCCAGCATCCCTACTGGAAACGTGATGGTTTGGACTGGCTTCAGGGGGAGTAACTGGAGGATGCTGTCAGTGCTAGGTGGGCAAAAAGTACCACCTAAATACACTTCTCTGGCCAGTTTGTCTGTTTTGTAGTTAAAGGACAGACACACACAGAGAAAGTCATGAACCGAGTTTTCATCTTTATCCCCATCCTACTGGTGTATTTTTCTTCATATCTTGCATGCTGGGACCCAACCGTGGGATAAACAATTGGAGTAAGGAGGTCTCAAGCAAAGCATTTTCCCTACACCTTAATTTTTCCAGGTGTACAATGTTAATAACTGAATCTATGATGAGGATTAACTTCTGTTAAAAATACGCTGAGGGCTATGTAGCAACAATGTAGAATCCTCACCCAGAGTAAATGTGTAGAGTGAAGGTCAATTTCAGGGGTTTGTTGAGTCTAATTCTGTTCCTCAGGGTCCTCCTCTCTGGCCACTGATCCCTTGCTTAACTGCAGGAAAACAGCCAACAGTAAGAAATAAATAAGTAAGTAAATAAATACAAATAAAGAGAAATTGAGTTTGTAGCTTCTTTAGCATTTTGGATTTCAATTTCAACTTTCCACATATTATTGTTATTATCTACTACTCTGTTATTATTACTATTACCACTGTGTAACAAGAGCCTTAGTCCCTAGATCCAAGTTCTCTCTTTATAAGTAGACGGTCACAGCTCATTAGGGTGTCACGCACTCTAATGGTAATGCTTTCCCTCTCCCTCCTGTCTGTCTAGCAAACTTCCATTCACTCTTCACATTCTGCTCTCCTTGGAAAAGCTCTCTTGGATCACCATTTCCCTCCGCGATATAAAACGCTCTCTCTTTCATGCTATATCATGCACCTATCACAGTGCTTTAGTCCACAGTTGGGTTTCATAGTCAGCTGTTCACTAAGTGTGTGGTCTATAAACAGTCATTTGTCTTTTTAAACTCACTTTTCTCAACTGAAAAGTGGGTAGTAGAGCAGTAGCATGCAACTCCTAGGGCTGGTGTGCATTCTGAAAGAAACGAGGCATGTAACCTGTCTGTGTCTGTTAAGTGTTCAATAAGTAGTGGCTGTTGATGTTGTAATGCTTTCTTAGCGTTTGCATTTGTTTGACTACATGTCTGTATCATTTATACTAATATGAGTATCTTGAGCACAGGGACAGTGCTCCATTCCCCGGGTGTGATTCCAGCATTCCAGCACCAAGTACAGAAGTTGATGCCGGGTCTCCTTTTATCCCTTCTGGCCTTGCAAATGCCCTTTGACACAGGAAAAACCCTGCCCAGGCCTTTTACCAAATTTGGGAAGACTTTGCACCGCCCCACCCTTGTCTCTTCCCACCTCTTCCCAGCCCTGCCCTCCCTCCCCTTTCCAACCCGACTTCCACTCCCCAACCCCTTCTCCTTAACCCTGGTGCTCAGGCTAACCCTTTCCTTTTCTCTCCTTTGCTCCTCCTCCTTGTACTCACGCTGACCTGGTAGATTTACTCTTTTGTGTGGTTCTGTATCAAAAGTTTAATTAGAAAATCGCTCCTGGGCTTTTTAATAGCTTCAGTGCTGGCCGTATAGCCCTGCCCTTAGTCCCGAGAGCGCACACAGGAACGTGGTTAATGGCCAGAGCGCGCCAGCCACCGCCTCGCGCTGGGACTCCCGCGCTGAGTCTTATTTACATTCGGACTAACAATAGCTCTGGAGCCCCGCTATAAATAATTTCTGGGGAAGAGTTGTCTAATTAAACGTGCAGCAGTAAGGAAAGTGCTTTAACCGCGAGGCTGGTGTCCTAATGAACGTAATCACTGGATGGAGACAGCTTAGGAATCACATCCAGACATCTCCCTGTGGAGGCAGAGAGATGGAGGGAAAAGGCTCAGGGAGAATTTCCAATCAATATTTAATTGTGGAGTGTGTTAAACTCGTCAGAGGGCCTTTTTTTCCCTTCCCGTTTCCCATACCCAGAGGTAAAAAGGATTTCAAAATGCAGCTTTGTGGGGTGGCCTCAGCCTCATATTCCAGTGGGAAAATTGTCTGTGGGTTGTCAATATTGAATACAAGTTATCTGAACACATAAAAAATTATGAATTAATAAACAGTGGCATGTAATATTGATAGGAACTTAATTTAAAGATAAAGATGGGTGTAGGTCTGTATCCAGAATCTTTTTCTGCCAGGTGTGCAATGGTTCTCAACTCTGACATCTTAGGGGGCAGGGGCTCTCTGTGGTGGACTGCACGTGTGATCCATCCCCAGTGAACAGACAAGACAGGGCCACTTCCTGCCTGGTGTCTTCTCTGAGGGTCGCAGCCTCCTGCTGATGTCTGAGCTGTGCTAGCCAATTTGCAAGGAAGGAAGCCCAAGGAAGCCATGCTTACTTCTGCTGCATTAGAGGTAGACAATGATGACATCAGCCCTGTGGGAAAGGGCAAACAAAATCAGGATGCAGGGGCCTTACCTTCCTACACCCTAAGGACATGCTCCTGAGGACAGTAAGTGCACCATGAAAGGAGAAACAGCAGCCATCAGACTCATCATGTGTAGTTAACATGTATGCACCAACTCACATGCATGCCTAATGAACACATGGATGTCTGCACATCCAGTGAGTAGGTACATCTGCACACATGCATACAGTTTAAGTGCATGCTGTTGCAGCCAAGTCACCCCGGGAGAGTCAGAGTGCAGAGGGTTGGGGACAGCTGGGGCCATGAGGGTTGGGTCTGCAGAGACCCCTGGGCTGCGGTTAACAAGCTATTAACCAGTAGTCACCACCCAGCCCCGCCTCCCTGTAAATTGAAAAACAAGAGTTGGACTCCTGTGATTAATCTAATTCACCACTGGATGTCAACGTTGCTCCAGTCAATTAGTGAACAAATAGAAATCCCAATATCGTCTGTCCCCTAAAAAGAAAAAGGGAAGTGGGAGCTGCAAGCAGCCAAGTGTTGGTGGTACCAGCGCCCTAGGGGAGAGTGGGGTAGACACCAATCCTCAGAGACAACCCAAAAGGGACAATTACCAAATTTTAAATCTGTTGTGTTTCCCTTTCATCCAAACCACCACACTTCCTCCAGCACTTCCTATTCCCTTTCCCCACACATAACCCCCTCAATTAGCATGTCTCAATACGGCAAATATATGCATTTATTTTGCTTACCACCTGCCTCCCCCACCAGAACATAAACCCCATGAGGACAGGGAGCTTTCTTCCTTGCTCTGTATCCCTGATGCTTAAAATATTGCTGGGCATAAATAGGTGGGTTTTTCCCCTCTGGAATAAATAAATGAATAAGTAAGTGGGTTAATGAAATTTGGCCAATAAAAACACATGGAGACAGAGGCATTATTCCAGTAGTAGTGGAAGTTCTCTTTTCTTCTCTAAGGTTGTTTGGATGGCCAGAGAAAGGGACAGAAGGCAGATGCTGAAACTCCAGAGACAGCGGGGTTGGAAGGGGGTTCAAGGCAAGCCTTTGAGGTTAATAGGATTTAATCATAGCTCCTCTCTGCCTTGCTCTGTCAACTTGGGAAGACAGCAGAGCCTCCTTGAGCCTTACTGTCCATTGTACTGTCAGTACAATGGGATTCCTATGATAATATATGACCCCACCCACCGTTTACAGGTTTTATGACATCAGTTGTCAGAGTATAGTTCAAAATGTGTCCCCCCTTAACTAATATATGCCAGGTCCTCCCCAAACTCTCATATGTGTACTGTAAGCACTGAAGCCCTATATACATGGTATTGCCAATATAAATATTTTAATCCTTTTCCAAATATGAATAGGAGATTATAAACATTTTCCAAATAATTCATTTAACCCAAAGGTCTTAACTCTCAGTGTAAACTACAAAGGAAAGAGTCACAAAAATCAGTCTCAGGGGAGACAGTAAACAGCTTTTCACACGTGATATGGAGAGATTTCTGAAAACGCCTTGTCTTTAGAGGCAGGAGCCGGAGGTTTGCTGCTGTTTCCGTAGCTGCTATTTTAGGCATCTATGGAAGCATTGGGCTGCCATGGCAGCCGCACCAGCATCCTTCCAAATCCATATGCTTAATTTTTAATAAATAAGTTAAATTAAATTAAGTAAAAATAGGTCTACAGTGTAGAGCCCTTTCAAATTATTTACTATGCTGTCACTTTAGACTCATTGATGCTTGTTAATGCTTCAGATTTAATGATAAGCACCATTTATAAGCTAAATAAGACATGATTAGCACTATACCAGCAGAAATGAACAAAGGCACTGCTAAGCTAAGGTGAAGAATGCATTATTGAGCGAAATTTAATTAGTAGATTTTGTTCTATTAGCAGTTTATATATTGCATTTATGAAAATGAATACAAATATGAGCCAGACAATCTTACCACTGAGAAAATGTCACTGATCATCTAACTTCACTCCTCTTTAAAGCAGATGCAGGATAAAAATTGATGTCCTGGTCTCCTGCCAGTCAAAGATTTCCTAGTTTGTGGTTCTAGTAATAGCCACAGAGTGGAGAGATGCCTTGATGTGAACTCTGGGCGGCATAAAGAAGAGGATTTGGTGAAAATTAATTAATTGTGGACTTTCTCCTTATGGCACTCTTTTGGGTGGTGGGCTCAGAATTGGGGTGCAGTTTCACTTTGCTGAGCTGGTCAAGTCTGACTTGTCTGCGTGGTCCCTTCCCAACAACATGTCTTTAGCAGAAAGGGCAGGGGTTGGGATCATATACCTGTGTTCAATCCTGCTTTCACCATAGAGAAGCTTCATGCAATTTATTTTTTAAGTAAACATATTAGCTACCTTATCTCATTAATTCTCTCAATAACTCCATGAGGTTGCTATTGTAATCTTTATTTCTTAGATAAGGACATGGAACTTTAGAGTGCTGGAGCAACTTGCTCCAGGTCACACAACTGATAACTTGAATTCTCTGTGTTTTCTATTTTCTTATCCTTACCACAGAGATAAAGACAGTTCCTACCTCCTAGGGAATTGTAAATATTAAATGAGATCAAGATTGCAATGTACTGACATGGATATTCAATAAATATTAGCCTGGACTCCCTGTTTCCACCCAGCCACTTCCTTTGTGGATGGCATCCTGGAAAGGAAATGGCAGTCCAGTGACCAGAATTATCATTGCTAGGTAGCCAGTATGAAGTCTCTCCGGACCTCGGCTCTTTCCTATGACAATGAGCAAACAGAATGCCTACCCCTCCTATTGATGGTGTCGTGAGAATTAATTGGACTGCATACAGGGGTGTGCTGTACAAATATCAAGTGTTGTTATTACCACGCCAAGGTGCCCTGATAGAGATGTTAGGAGAGGAGCTTCCCAATGCAAATGCTGTAAGACCATTTCTTTGCTGTGAGTTAGGGCTTAAAAGTAAATGCGGGCACTCTGCACCCCTTTAACCTTTCATTCCAGCTTGCTGTGCCTGAGATTCTGTCCCTCTGGACAACGTGTTTCTGGAATTACCTAACCTGTCAACAGTCACTGCTCCGGCTCTGTAGCAGGCATGGGGATCAATCTGACCTAAGTGTTCCTCTTCACCAGCTCCTATTACCACAGAAAGGTGCCATGTCTCAAGAGTCTGTTAGCCTCAGCCATACTAATCCATACATATCCTTTCATATTCTTGCCCTTTCTGCCTTTCTCTAACTTGCTACAGCCTTGGTACATATGAAAATTATCCAAGGATGACAAAATAAATGCTTTTGATAAAAAGCCACCAAAATTAATGAAAGAGTGGGAGGATTTCTCTTCTTTAAAACCAACCGTAAAATGGTGAAAGACATTTGATAATGGTAGTATTGCTTATTTATTTTTCTAAATTAGCCTCAGATGCACAGACTGGGATTACTTACAACCACTGGTCCTCAGGAGACACTCTGATCTGTGTTCTGTGTGTGACCTGCCTCTTATTTTATTTTAAGCAAGCAGGTATAAAATCCTCCAACAATCATAGAAGCAAAGACCTGGCATCAATCCCCATCCTGATTACGTGATTCCACTCCCAGTCTCTCTTCCTGCCTCCCTCTTACTCCAAGGCAATTGTCATCGAGAACTCTACGTTCATGTCGTACTTTCATTTTCATACAATTGCATCACACTTACAGGAGTCTCTAAAATTACTTCTTTGTTTTGTTGATTTTTATCTTCATAAAAAAGGGTGTGACTCCTGATATATGTAATTCTACAGACTATTTCACCTGTACTTCTAAGATCTCTCCTATTTTTGTGTTTTGCTGTAGTTTGCTGGAATTCTGTCTATGATTCCAATTTGCAAACATACCTCAGCTGATTTGCCCATTTTTATGCTGATGGGTATTTACATTGAATCCATGAATTTTTCCTCTGTTATGAACAAGGTTGCTCAAAACCTAGGTACTGAGGAGTGAAATTTCTGGGTCACAGAGTGTGGGATGTATGAATATAGAATGTATTGCCACACTGCTTCACAAAGCATCAGTTACACATTCACCCACAGTGTTTAAAGATCCTGCAGGTCAGAGCATTTTCAGTTCTCAGTAGTACCAGGCATCCTAGTTTTTGCCCATTGATTGTGTGTAAAATGCTGGGTAATTGCAGTATTGATTTAGTATCTGTAGAGCATCTCTTTCTATGTGTTTTCTACTCTCTGGTATGCCTGTTCATTTATTTGCCCATTTTTCTATTGGCTTGCTGTGCTCTTCTCACTGACTCATTGTTAGGAGTTCTTTAATATTTTTGACATTAATTTTTGTCAGTTTTATGAATAGTTCAATTTTCAACTCAATTGAGATAATTAGTTCTGAGAATAAAAGAAGCATGGATTTATTTTAATCTTTGATCAAATAAACCTGCTATTCCTGACTTTACCTTATTAACTTCAATCTTCTATCCTGTGACACTAACAGATGAAATTGTGTCAGACAAGAGGGAAGTCTATATTCACTAGTACATTCCAAGAGGAAGTGACAGAGCTGGTAAACCCGAAAGTGAAACCTTGATTTCATTCATTCAAAAAGAAAGGTAGAGCAGTCCTGCCAATTTCTGTCTAGGTTTAATTCGTGGGCCTCCTTGATGCCTTTACCATCTTCTCAGAAAGTGACCTATCTTTTCCCCTAATCATCAAAGGATTAAAGATGAGTATTTCTTCTTTTCTATACTTCACAGACATGAGACAGACTTTGGAAAAGGCCTAGAGAGATTCATTATTCATGCAGATGAGCCTCACAATTCAATAGAGCTAATTAGGAAAATGATGGAGTAAATTAGCACTTTATGCAAGTGTATTAATATTAATAAAATTGCCATTTACCCTGAGGTTGGAACAGAAGAGAAGGAGCATGCAGACTGCCCAGCTAGTGGACATGAACATGGCAGCTTTGTGGGGACACTGGCTTACCTCACTCCTAATCTGATTACTTTTGTCAAAATTTTCCTAATAAAAAGAGAAATTTTTCAAAGGTATGGATGAACAATATTTGCTTTATGATTTGGGTCCTTGAAAGAAAAGTCCCATTTCCCACTTTGTTGATGATAATAACCAGCAGTACATTATTATTCATATGGCAATTTCAAATCTGTTAAGTTTTACAACAAACTTATAATGTAAGTTGTTAGTACATTCTCATCCTTAATTCAATAATCTGTCTACACGTCCTCAGATCATTTAATGTTCTCCACTCCTGTTGTGTGACCACTGCCTTAGCTCCAGCTGCCATCCTGGTCTTGATCTCTGCCTTCTAAGATTCCTTCTCCACGCCGAGGCTAGAGCTATCATTTGAAATCACTCATCTGGTTGTGTTACCCTCACCCCAGCTATAAACCTTGTTTGCACAATTGCCCCAAATTCCCCAGCATATGAGATTTCTTCCCAAACCAGCTCTGTGTGTGTCTACATCCTTATCTCTGGGCGACCCCACGTTCACCTCCTGTCACTCTATATTCCAGCCACATGGAACCACTTGCTTTTCTAGGTGCATGAATGGAACTCTTGGACTTTGTTCATGTTTTCATCTCTACCTTGAAAGCTGTCTTCCCTCCTGCTCCATCACCTGGCTTTTCAGGGTATCAGAGTAGAGGTCATTCCTTCATGAATGTCTGCCTTCGCACCCCTCCTCCACAAAGGCTGTGTTTTCAAAGGACTCTCAAATTTTCTTCTCAAAGATCTCTCAGGATACTACCATTACTTATTTACTAGCCAGCTTCTACACAGGACAGTAAATCCTAGAAGACAGGGGTCAGTTCTTCCTCATCATGATGTTGCCCACTGCCTAGAACGTTAGTTGGCATAAAGAGTTGTCAAAAGAACAAATGAATAAGTGAGAAAATGAATGAGTGTTGATAAACCACACCATCACTTAGCAAAGGAAGGTTTGGAAACTGATCTTGAAATCCTATGCTCTTGCTAATATTCACTTGGTTTTCTTGGCTCGTTTTTGGTTCATTACTTTTAGGGTGCTGGATTGGATAACCTGTTAAGGTTATTCAATTAGATAGAGCTTAAGAGCTTCAAATTTTACAAGACTCATTATTGGAATTCTTTCTACATCTTCAGTAGATTTGCTTAATTTGCCTCCAGAGGGTCATGGAATCTATAGGGAACTTCCTACTTTAGTTTACCGGACTTTTGTTTTTCCCTTATCATAATTAACTCCCTACTACCCGTTCTTGTTTTAGTATTCAAATTCCTTAACCAAGATTCAATTTCCATTAAATAAGGGAAAATCTTCCTAAAACTATACAGATACATACCCATTATAGCCTTAATTCCATACATGACTTCCCAATCATATTATTTATTTGTTTGAACAATATTTGCATATGTAATCAGAGTTTTTAATCAGATGATTTTTATTTAATCAAAGGGGAGATCATCCTGGATGGGCCTGACCTACTCAAGTGAGCCCTTTAAAAGAAGATTCCAAAGAGACATTTCTCCTGCTTGCCTAGAAGAAGCAAAGAGCTATGCTGTGAACCACCTGGAGAGGTTTCTTCCACAGTCAGCTTCTGTATGGCAAGGGCCTAAGAGTGGCCCCTGTCTAGTGCTGAGAGCGGTGCCTTGCTAACAGCCATCAAGACACCGAGAACTATAATCCCTTGACGTAAGGAACTGGTCCTGCCTACTACCACCAGGGAGCTTGAAAAAACACTCTAAGACACAGATAATATCACAGCTGCAGCCACCTCCTCCCTTGGTTTCAGTCTGGTGTGGCCCTAGCAGGGGCCCAACTAACCCCTAACAGAACTCCTGATTCATAGGAACTGTGAGAAAACAAACCGGTGCTGTTTCAAGTTGCTAAACATGTGGTCATTTGTTACATAGCCATATAAATCTCATGCAGGAGGTTATGGGTGTCCTGTGCCAGGGAGGTTTCGGTGAAATGCTGAAAACTGAAGTCCAATTATGTGTGTTGAGGAGTAAATGGAAGATAATGAAATTATGGTGTGTGGAGAAAAATAAAAAAAACAGCTTTCTCTTGATGTGCTGGAAGAAGCAGGTATCTCATTGGAAGAACAAGGGACAGGAAAGTGAAGAAATACTTGTGATAAGATTGAGCCTGTGGGAGAGTTTGTCTGCAATACACACACCATGCATAGTGTAAGGGAGTGATGGTAAGAGTCTTGCCAGTGGAGGTCGTGTTCTTTCATAGGATTGCAATGAAAGCATCCTGGGAGACCCACGCATGGGAGGTTGAGGCTTCCAGATAAGATGTATTGCACATGCAAAATCAAAGGACTGCCCCTGGGTTCCCAATGTGTGATTCCCATCCATCCTACTGTGGAAAAAGTCCAACATCATCTTCATCAGGCCCAGAAATGGGACCAATGTCCAGAGCTTCTGTGCCATGCCATAGTTTAGTCCACATCAGAGCTTAGCCCAGTTCCCGGCTGTGCTCTGGCCAGCTGGTGCTGCTGTGTCCAGTACCCAGGCTTGGCTTGGAGCCTGCTTGAAGTTGGCCTGGCTGCTGGCCATGTGGCTGCTTGGGCCACGTGGCTGCTACAGAGAGAACACATGAGCAAATGGCATGAGTGTGTTTTACCAAGTAAGCGCGAGAGAAAAAGGGTGTTTGTCTTTGTTAAGCTCAGGTTGTATTATCTCAGGATTGGGAAGAAGCAGGGGCTTCTTTAAACTAGCCAATCAACTTCCCAATTATTTTTGGGCCTCACTGGGGGCCCCACCTTAACCAATCTATTTCCTAGATCTTCCAGGGTCCTGTGTCCCTTGTCTAATCCAATCCTTCCCCCTGGCTAAACAGACAAACCTCTATGGTTACCATCTTGGCTCCTACTGTGCATGTATTTACCTGTCTCCATGGTCTTGGGGGGATGGACCATTGCACCCTGGAGATATTGGAAAGCTGGTTCTTCCTCCCTCCACGGCAGGGTTAAGGGGTGTTAATCCCCTTGGTGGGGCAATGCTGTGATCTTTCAGGATGCCTATGAATGCTGCAATATCCTAGTGAAGCAGGCTTCTGCTCCCTAGTTTATTATGTTTAATAACATCTGATTTCCTTTGTGTCTTTTCTTTATTAATCTAGCTACCTATGCTAACAAGAACAGTAGAGGAAGTGGGTGGCAGGGTATATAGAACATTCCTGGGTTATGAATGTGAGAAAGTACAGGTAACTGAAGTTATTTTCAGATTAATTACACAAGGTGACAGGGGTTAGATATTTGAGGCTATTAACTAGACTTTCAAGATTCTTAGTATAAATATCATATCATATTTTCAAGCCAATGTAGCAGAGGCAATATGTGGTATTTGAAGCTCGCTAATGTTCACTGTTTGGGTTCCAATCAGCAATTGTTGGCCTTGGGTTGGAACCTAAGAAGGTCAGTTGTTTAGTTTGGAAGGAAGTATACATACAGTGACAAAGAGTACGTGGCAATGCCCTTGGGGACCCAGAGATGCTATTCTGGCTCTAGCAGTTGGTTCCTTTACCTTGGACAAGTTACTTAACATTTTGAAACCATGTTTCTCATATCTATCTATGAAGGAAGAAAATAATGGCTAATAATGCCTGTTGTTAAATATTTTAAGATTAAATGAGGTCCTAAATTCTGTGTGCTTGCAATGCAATTATGGGTATGTCTTATTTAGTGTGTCAAACGATAGCCGTTACATCCTTGTTTCCCTAGGTTCCCACAGTGAAGAGTGTAATGTATTTATTGAGATTACATCGTGAGTCTTAATAAATACTAGTGAAATGCATCTTTAATGAATAATAACAGAGTAGCTATGCATTGGCCAGTGTAGCTCAGATAGTTGGAGTGTTGTCCCGTATGTGCAAAGGTCACGTGTTCAAGTCCTGGCCAGGACACATAAGTCGCAGGTTCCATCCCTGGTTGGGGAGCCATCAAGAGGCAACCAATTGATGTTTCTTCCTCAGACTGATGTTTTTCTCTCTCTCCCCTCTTTCCTCTCTTTCTAAAAAATAGCAATGAAAAATTGTTCCTGGGTAAGTATTAAAAAATAATAATAGAGGAACTATAAAGACTCTAAAGGCTGTATTTCTGAAAAATAGTAAGTGTTCAATAAAACAGCTCTCAGTTCCACTTATGTTATGTCTCAGCTGAGCTGAGCTACAGGGGGAGATGGTGGCATACTGCACCGCAATCTGGGCACCTGCAACGGGCACTTGGTTTTCTCTCCTTGACACAGATCACAGGCAGGCAGGTGTAAGCCCCATTGAGAGGATGGCACTCTCCTCAACGTTAGGCCACTGCAAAACTTAGTCCTGGGTGAGGCGTCTTTCACAGTATAAGGTCATGGCCCTCTAGGAAATTTCTGAGGAGTCCAAACAATTCTAAATCTGACGGATTAGACTCTCAGAAAGTGGTTGGCATTTGAAAGATGGTTGTTCCTTAGGACTCACAGCTGTGTGTTGGCAAGACACATAGGTACTAAACCTATTGATTTTATTAACTTGACTTCTAAGTCAAGGGAGGTAAGAAAATAAATGAATGAGTGAGACTATATCAAGCTAAAAATCTGCACAGCAAAAGAAATCATTAACAAAACAAAAAGTCCGTGAACCATATGGGAGAAGGTGTTTGCAAGCAACATCTCTGATAAGGGATTAATATCCAAAATATACAAAGAACTCATATAACTCAAGAAAAAAAAACACAATTCAATTTAAAAGTGAGCAGAGGACCTAAACAGATACCTCTCCCAAGAAGACATCAAAAAACCGACAGATACATGGAAAGATGCTCAACTTCATTAGCTACTAGGGAACTGAAAATCAAAGCTACACTGAGATGTGGCTGCACACCTGTTGGAATGACCATTATCAACAATGCAGGTAATAACGAGTGTTGGAGAAGCTGTGCAGAAAAAGGAACCCTCATTCACTGGTAGTGGGGATGTAAAATGATATAGCCACTGTGGAAAACAGTATGGAGTTTCCTTAAAATATTAAGTATTGAGTTACCATATGACCCAGCAATCCCTCTTCTGGGTGACTACCTGAAAAATTTGAAAACTTTTATTTGTAAAATATATGTACCCCTCTGTTCATTGCAGCATCACTCACAGTCGCCAAGACATGGAAACAACAGAAGTGTCCCTTGATAGATAATTGAATAAAGACGATGTGGTACATTTATACTGTGGAATACTACTCAGTCATAAGAAAAGATGAAACACTGCCATTTGTAACAACTTGGATGGATCTTGAGAATATCATGCTAAGCAAAATAAATCAGACAGAAAAAATCAAGAACCGTATGATTTTACTCATATTTACAGTAGAAAACCAAAAGCAACAAATGAACAATTAAGACAAACAAACAAAAACTCATAGACACAGACAACAGTATAATGATTTCCAGAAGGAAGGGAGGTTGGGGGACATAGTAAAGATGAAAGGGAATCAAGTATATGGTGACGAAAGGAGATTTGACTTTGGTATACACACAATGCACTATTCAGATGTATTATAGAAACTTGAAACCTGTGTAATTTTATTAACCAACATCACCCCAATAGATTTAATAAAACACACACACACACACACACACACACACACACATATATATATACACTTTATAGTGCTTCATAAAACAGTATAGAAATACAGAATTTTGCTTGGTTATATGGAAGACCAGGAAGAAGAAATACAAGACACAAACCTTGCTCTTGAAGGGCTTGCGCTATTCAGCTATTGTTTAGGGACAAAGTGATGGAAAAAGCAGGCGTGATCTCTGCTCCCCAGGAGTCCACACAGTGACTAAGGCAGGATAACAAACAGTTACGGTCCCAGCAGCATGAGGAGCAGGGATGACCCCTAGTACCAAGCTCATCCTCATCGCTCCCCACACTGCACTGCGTGGGTCACGTTGTGTCTTTTTCATCCCCGGGGGCCGGTGCCCAGAGTGCTGCTGGGCAGAGCAGTAACTTTAAATTTATTTCTGAAGTAACTAAGTGGCTATTTTTAAGATGAAAAGTTGTTCAAGCCTGTGCCATTCTTGGACCAGCCCCTGCATTGCTCCTGGGTGCCGCTCTGGCTCTGTTTATTCTTCGAAACTCTGGTGCAGCGAGTTCTCCCTGCCCTGCTTGGGAGGGTCGCTTGGCGGTGTCTTCACAGAGACTTTGATGTAGAGAAATGCTGAGATGTCTCCCTTGCTTGTAAAAGGAACTTTCGGAGCCAGATTTGTCAAGGAGTGCTCCAATCAGTAGCCTTCCTAAAGTGTGGACTTGCTATGCAAAGAAGCCACAGCACATTACCCAGTCTGGGATTTATAAGGGGCCCGAGGGCCCCAGAAGTCTCTGGCGTGTATCCCACCGAGGGGTGTCAGCTGAGCTGTCCTGACTCTGGACTTATGGTGAGCTGGTTTATTAAAGTTGTCCTTTGGAGTGAAGCAGCATCTTTAAAAAGTGAAAATATCGAGTTTAATAAGGTAATCAAAACCTGGAGTTTTACTCGCAGCTTTCTTGTTTCTAAGTTCAGAGTAACTTCATACTCTACCCCATTGTCCCAGATACACAGATAGCTATGACACATTTTGTTTTTTCTTAAGCCCTATGCCTTTTCTTCTTTTTTATCCTCTCTCTTTTTTTAAAAAAAGTGTAGTTTACATAAAACATTATATTAATTTCAGATATATAACATAGTACTGTGACATTTTTATACCTTATAAAGTTATTACTATGATAAGTGTAGTAACCATCTGTCCCTTACAAAGTTATTACAATATTATTGACTATATTCCCTTAGTTTTATATCACATCCCCATGACTCATTCATTTCAGATTGGGAGTTTGTACTTCCTGATCTCCTTCAAGGTTTCTCCCACACTCCTACTCGCCCCGCCCCCAGCCCCCACCAGTTTGTTTCCTGTATCTGTGTGTCCGTTACTGTTTTGTTTCATCAGTTCATTGGTTTTACATTTTAGATTCCACTTGAAAGTGAGGTCATATAGTATTTGTCTTTCTCTGTCTGCTTATTTCACTAATATTACACCCCCTAGGTCTAAGCATATTACCGCAAAAGGCAAGATTTCAACCATTTTTACGGTCAAACACTACGCACCTGTGTGTAAAAGTGTGTGTGCGCGTGCACCACAGCTTCTTTACCCACTTCTTTACTCATCTATCGACAACCACTTCGGCAGACTCCAGATTTGCCTGTTGCAGAAAATGCTGCCCTGAACATAGGGGTGTGTGTATCTTTCTGAATTAGTGTTTTGGATTTCTTCAGATATACCTAAAAATGGATGCATGGCAGGTCTATTTTTAACTTTTTCAGGAACCTCCATACTGTTTTCCATAACAACGGTACCAAGTTATAATCCCGTCACAGTGCACAAGGGTTCCTTTTGTCCCCTCTGTATCCTCACCAATGCTTGTTGTTTGCTGCCTTTTTGGTAATAGCCATTCTGACAGGCGAGAGTGATAGCTCATTGTGGGTTTGATTAGCATTTTCCTGATGATTATTGATGTTGAGCGTCTTTTATGTCTGTTGGCCATCTGCATGTCATCTTTGGAAAAATGTGTATTCAGGTCCTCAGTTTAGTTTTCTAAATGAAATTTTTCTCTCATGCTAAGTTGCATGAGTTCTTTATGTATTTTGGACATTACCCTCTTACTGGATATATCATCTGTAAATATCTTCACTCATTCAGCAGGTTACCTTTTTGTTTTATCGATCATTTCCTTTGTTGGGCAAAAGATTTTTAGTCTAATGTAGTCAAACTAAACAAAAAAAATTTGTTTATTTTTGCTTTTGTTGCCCTTGCCTAGGGAGGTATGTTTTAAAACATATGGATAATATTGATGTTAAAGAGTTTACTGCCTATGTTTTCTTCTAGGAGTTTTATGGTTTCAAGTCTTACATTTAAGTCTTTAATCCATTTTGAGTTTATTATTTTTTGTATATGGTATTAAGAAAGTGGTTCAGTTTCATATTTTTTTTGCTTCTCACTTTCCCAACAACTTACTGACATAAAGCATCTTTCCCATCATATATTCTTGCCTCCTTTGTTGTAGACTAATTGACAACATAGGCCTGGATTTCTTTCTGGGATTTCTGCTCTGTTCCATTAAACGCCGAGTCTTTTTGGACCAGTCCCATGCTGTTTCAGTTACTACAGCTTGTAGTATAGTTTGAAATCAGAGAGCATAACACCTCCAACTTTGATCTTCTTCCTGAAGTTTGCTTAGGATATTCAAGGTCTTTTGTGTTTTCATACAGTTTTTAGGATGATTTGTTCTGGTTCTTAGAGAACTGCCATTGGTATTTTAATAGGGATCACATTGAAATCAATAGATCACCTTGAGTAGTATGAACATGTTAACACTAGTAGTTATTCCTACCCATGAGCACAGTATATCCTCATTTACTTCTGTCATCTTCAATTTCCTTCATCGATGTCTTGCAGTTTTCTGAGTACAAGTCTTTCACCTCCTTGGTTAAATTTATTCCTTGGTTTTTTGTTTCACCTCTTCCACATGGGCAAAACCTTTCCCTCTGAGGAATTTTTTCATCCTGGAAAACAGAAAAAAAAAGTCCCTTGGAGCAAGATCAGAGGAATAGGGAGTGTGGGGCACAGGGGTCATGTCATTTTTGGTCAAAAGCTGCTGAACACTCAGCGAGGTGTGGGCAGGTGCACTCGTAAATCACCCATCATGAAATGGGCAAACACGTTGAAAGAGCCTTCAAAAAAAATTCACTGAAGCTGAGCGCAGCCTCTCATAGCGATGCCAGGTGGTACACTGATACAGATGGGTTTCCAGAGCACTCTCCCAGCAGGGGAAGCCTGTACTACAAGGAGCCTTCCCTCCAGAATATAATTTCATTTTTAGGAGTACCCTCTCTTATACATGAATCATGGGAACTATAAACTGAAAAGCTATCATAGAAAAAGAAAAGCTAAAGAGAAAGGAATCAAAACACTAAAGAGAGCCATCAAATCACAAGGGAAGGGAATGAGACCAACAACAAAAATAAAGGAACTGAGGAGAAACCTGCAACAACCAGAAAACAACCAACAAAATGGAAATAAGTACATACCCATCTATAATTACGTTCAATGTAAATGGATGAAATGTTCTAATCAAAGACATCAGGGGTTAAATAGATTTTAAAAAATACATAGAGTGCCAGTAAGAGTCTCGCTTGAGATCTGAGGACACACAGACTGAAACTGAAGAGATGGAAGTTTTTTCATGCAAATGGAAACAAGGAGGTTGAGCACCAACAGGCACCAAAATCAACGAGTTCAAAACTGTTCTGAGCAGTGGAGAAAACATCTCTAATGGTGTGTTGCATCAAATGGAGAGTACTTTGAAGGTGACTGAAATTTAAACATGTAAGAATAAGTACACAATTTTTTTTATAAAGACTGGGTTTTTTTCTGAGGGGTCCCCCTTGTAACTATGTTTACATCAGTTTGTTTTAAGTTGATAATCACTGTAGTTTGAACACACCCTAAAAGCACTACTTTTCTGCCCGCTCACCCAAGTTTCATGTTTTTGACATTATATGTTACATCTTTGTGTATGTTTGTATCTCTTAACTAATTACTGTAGGTTTAAATTATTTTACTACTTTTGTCTTTAAACCTTTATACTAGTTTTATAATTGATTGATTCATCAATCTAAGTCTGCCTCTACCAGTGAGATTTTTAATTTCATATATGAGGCACACCAGCCAGGGATGTATTTTTAATGTTAGTCATTGTATTCTTCCACTTGACCGAAAAGTGTTTTCTCTTTGTTAAAGGTCTCATTGCATTCATCCACTCTTTTCTTAAGTCTGTTGGCAACTTTAGGACCGTTGCTTTGTACTCTTTGTTTGGTAGATTGCTTATCTCTGTTTATTTTAGTTCTTTTCTCGGGGGTTTGTATTGATTTTTATTTGAACATATTCCTAACTCTGTGTTTGTTTCTGTGCATTCAGTAAATTGGCTTTGTCTCCCCTTCTTGAAAAAGCAGTGCATGTGTGTGCAGTGCAGCCCAGTGTTGACATTTCCCTTGTCACTACAGCCAGAAGCTTCAGAGGTGTCCTCTGGGTGGGCGCATGCACCCTCCCATTGAGGTTGGGCCCTGATGGCTGCGGGTGTGGCGGTGGATGGGATAGGCCCCAGCTGAGTGGCTGCGAGGCCTGCCTGTGCAGGGCGGACCCCTGACACAGCTGGCTGCAGACTGAGTCCCGTCTGTTGTGGGCCTGCTGGCCTGTGGGGGCTCCTTCCTCAGAGCTGGAGCTGCCTTGGAGGCATGCTGCTGTTCACTGAGGCTCCCTCTCGGGGAGTGGTTGCTGTTCTCTGTAGTTATAACTGTAGTGTGTCTGTGGGAGGCTGTGAGCTCCGGGTCTTCCTACCCTGCCGTCTTGACCCCCTCTCACCTTCTCTCTTTTACACCAAATTCCTAAAATCTATAACGGAGTAATGGAAATCAATGGACAGATAACAAATCTTATTTTTTTTCCAGAAGCCACATGCAATATTATAGATGAGAAAAACACCCACATTCTGCAATGCAAGTAGAGTGAGGAGGTGGAGAAAGGTAGAGGTGGTTCAAAAGAAAGTGATCCCATGTATTTGAAAGAAATGGAAAAACTTCACGGGAAGATGGTATGAAGAATGTGCCTTTAGAGATTAGCAAAGGCGTGGAAGGGAGAACAGCAAGACTGGAAGGTGGCAGAGCAGCAGCAGGGGCAGAGGAACTCAGGGCGAGTGTGAGGATCAACAGCGGCTCGGTTTGCTCGGTGTGGGGCAGTGTACAAGTTTAAAGGTGTGCATTTGGGAGTGAATCAAGGTGAAGTCTTGGCAGAACATTATAAAGTGGAAAGGCCCTTGGAGTTAAGGTCAGCAGACTTGTGTTCTGAGCTCACCTCCACAGATGCCTGCCTGGCTGTTTGATCTGGCACAAATGACTTAAACATCCAGGCCTGGGGTGTTTTTCTCCTTACAAGAGTGCTGTCAGGATAATGTGATAGCAACATGAAATATCCAACAGTACTTAGCACTTGATATGTGCTAAATAAAAACAAGTTTCCATTTGTTTCTTCATTACCTTGGTTCACAAACATAGAATTATCATTGAACCCTGACTTAGATACTGTGGTTTTCTGTCAGTTCTTATTTGTTGATGCCATTTATTTTTACCTATAACTCTTTTTCTAGAATTAGCCAAGTCCAACCTCCCTTCATAAGCCAAGACTATAATAACTGCTGCCTTTTTGTTTTCATTTAAAAAAAGTCTCTCCTCCAATTATTCTTATATGTAACTGTCAGATTAATTTTAATTAAACACCCATTCACCCCACAGTCAATTGTTAACAGTTTTAAAATGTACAGAGGTTCCTATTTGTGCTCATTGAAGTAGGAATTCCACATTCCTACCTCAGGCAACTGAGGTCCTTACCCACCAGCTCACCTTATCCCCTCCCTGTTCCTGCAAATCTCTGTAACTATGCCAGACCATGTGCAGTTTTCCCTCCAGTGTAGCAGATATACATTCTGGACCTGTCCAGAAGGTATCCAGCCATGTAATATGAAAAAAATAGAGACCTTTATTGAAGAAGATACCAGATACAAGAAAAACTGTACATAGGACAATGACACTTCAGTCCCCTTCAAAGTAGACACCTTGGGACCTCACAGAGTTCTCCCACTTACCATCATTTGCCCTATCACATTTTCCTGAATCTCATCGACAGTCTGAGATCTCTTCCATTTCAAAGGTGATTGAAGTTTTTTGAAAAGCCAGAAGTCACAGGGCACCAAATCTGGGGTATATGGGAGCTGAGTGACCTGGGTGATTTGATGATTTGCCAAAAAACTCTGCATAAGACATGATGCATAGGTGGGCACGTTGTCATGATGAAGCTACTAATCACCAGTTGCCCATCTGAATCACCTGAATAGTTTCCACAGAGGGATGTCCAAGCATAATGCATAAATTGATTCAGACTCATTGCTCTACTTGCTCAGTCATTTTGAATGCGATGGCCACACAGTACACATGCTCACTTAGCAGCATCTACCAGCCCCACTGACCAGTACAGTGAAGTCATCATTGTTCACACATGCTCATTCCAGTCCACTCTCCTTGGCTGCCAGGTTATATGGGTGCTGTGTAAACTGTTCTTGTTATATTAGCAATGGTTGGACTTTTCCAGACAAACTACACATGTGTATAAAATTATAAAATCCTCTACAGGTTCCCTCTTTCATCTGCTAATCCAGACAGGACTCAGCAACACAGGGCCTGTTCCTGTCCTCTTGGGCTTCGCCATAGCCACAGCGTGGCACACGTGCATTGCTGCATTACACCACTGGGTGTAACGGACCGTTTCCTAATCAGTCTATAGCCTCATATCTACCTTCTGACGATTATGGGCTGAACGGACGTGAAACACTAAGACATTTTCAGTTTCTTCGGTATCTTCCTTGTGCCTCGCACTGTGTGGGGCATAAAATAAGTGCCTGATGTGCTTGTAAATAATAACATCACTGTGTATCTCAAAATTTACAGCGGGCTTTCCTCTCTTGCCCCAGGAATAAGAAAATTTTAGAGAAATTGAAGGAAAAACCTTGACCTGTTGTTTTGTCAGTTCCAGGTGAAGTTTGAGGATGTGTCATTCACCTAATTATCTCTTGCCTGTGCACTGAACAGAGATGGCCTGGCCACAATCCAGGGAGAATAGAGATGGAAACATACACACTTGTTTTTGAGTCAATTGTCTGGCTATATTATGTGCTTAAAAATTAAATTTGCTAAATGAACTTGAAATGCATTTCTTGCTAATACTTTATTATAAGATAATTATTAGTAATAAATACACAGGGCCTATGATTCTTTAAGAAAATAAGAAATACTTAGAACCTATAAAAACACCCTGCTTTGTTCGCATTCCTAGAACTATTTTCATTCTAGGGGAAACAAGTAATTTCTAGTTGAGTGGATTAAAGATACAAAGCTATTATTAATATAATATTTAGGATAATAATATTAAATGCAAACTTTAATTTCTCCTGCAGGAATTCAATATAAATTGATAATTAAGAAAGTAAAGGTAGTTTCTTATGTCGCTTTTTGATTATACTGTTAAGATCTATCTCTGGCTTTCTTTTCCTACTTTTGGATCATAGTGAGAGTTTGGTGAGACCTCAAGAAATGTCCCATTTAATAACATATCTATTCTGTGCTCAGCATCCAGCCTATTTTCCTTTGTCCCTTGGCAGAGTTCATGAGAAAGAGAAGGGTTACATTTATCATCCATATTTCTTTATCTCTTGTGTCCTTTCAGGGCTGCATCCTGAGGCTGCTGCCCTCACTGCGCAGCTGAAGCCAGTTTTCTAATGGTCAGCAACATCTTCCCAACATCCAGACATAGGGTGCAGTGTTCAGTTTTACCCTACTGACACTGGACAAAATGGCCAAATCTTGTGTTTCAAAACCCTGCACTTTTTCATTCTGAATAACCAGTTCTCCTCCTATCTTTATAATCCTCCTGTCTCCTTCTTTAACAGTTTCCTTTCCTCCCCATTTCTCTTAAATATTGGTTTCTTCTTTCTAAGTTTTTCCTGATTAAACACACCCTCTCCATGGCCTCAAATGCTATGTACATTCTGATATCTCTCAAGTCTAGTGATTCAACTCCCCCCTTTTTTTTCTGAGTGTTAGTGATACTAAGCAAGCTTTTCTTCTGGTGGAAAATAGAATAGATACATTATTTCATAAGTACATAAAGAAAAATTAGGATTCTAGATGGCACTATGCATTAGTAAAATAAGGCTGGGAAAGGTAGAAAAATAAGAGGTGGGTCTCACAGCAGTGACGATGACACCAAGAAGCTGGCACAGGAGTAGAAACCTTGTGAGAGAGTGGATCATATGCATATTTGGAAGAAGATGCGGCTACAACCTCAAATGCCCAGGGAAGGAGTGTGCCTGGCTGGGAGTAAGGATGTGTGGCTACACGGGGGTTGTGTGATAGGAGAAAAGGTCAGAGGGGATAAATAACCAGGTCATGCGAGCCTCCACACTTGGAGTGACCTGGAGTCAGTGGAGGTTGGGGCTGAGAAGTGACAAACAAGACGGTCTGTCTTGTTTTAAACAGATTATTCCACTGCTGCTCAGAGAATCTCTTGTATGACATACAGTGAAGAAGCAGGGAGACCATCCAGAGACTATCATAATTACCTAGGTAAGAGAGAAAGGTGATTTAGAGGAGGCTGATATTAGTGAAGGTGGCCAGCAGGATGGGATTCTGAATATCTTCTGAAGTTAGGCCTGGTGGTATCTGCTTGTATGCTCATGAATTGGGTACAAGGTGTGAGGGGATAGTAGGAGTTAAGGAGAATTCAAAGTTGGGATCCTGAACAATGGAAAAGACTAAGTTGACATTTGCTGAGATGTGTAACATGTGGGAGGTATTAGTTTGAAATGGGAAAAAAATAGGAGTTTGGGTTTAGACACATTAAATTTTAGTTGTCTATTTGAAATCCAAGTGAAGAGGGTAAGTAAGCAGGAAAATATTCATTTCTGAAATTTAGATAAAAATTAATAGATAGGTAGAAATAGATAGCTATAGATAGAAACAAATGGATATAGTTATATCTATATCTATCTACATATATAAAATATGAGTCATATAATAATACTTACAACCATAGGACTAGATGAGGTCTCCAAGGGAGATCATACACAAAAAGAACGGAGATTTAAGGCCTGACCCCTTGGTCCTCACCTCAAATATCCCCTTAGTTACCAAGCTTCAACAATTTAATCACAGAAATATCTTTTATTAATAGCTGCTCAGAATGCAATGCCCTTATCTGCCAAGGTCAGACAGGAGTCCTAGCCATCTCTCCCATGTCCAGCATTCATTTCTGCCTCCGCTAGTCTGCCAATGCCATTTCTTCATGCCTGCTGTTCTCTCAGAGTCTTTCCAAGTCTACAAAACAGTCTCAACTAAGCTCAGTTTTTATGTTTTCCACGGGGACCTCCTTGTATGCTCTGGCCAATTTTAGCTCTTAATCCACCAGGTCTCATCTTCTGACGTCCTCCAGTGATTCCTGGTGTACATATCTTATCTCTCCAATGAAATTATAAGCTCCTTTGGGGCAAGAAACTGTACCATATTTATTTCTATTCATGGTAGCACTAAGAAGTAGAGAGGCATTTTTATAAATACTTTTTAAAAATTGAATTAAATATATTGAAATTGCTTCCTCTTTTAACAAATCCATAGATTAGGTGGGTCACCAAAGACTCTTATGCACACTGTATAATTCTATCTGCCAGCTGTTGTTGGGTACAGAAGCTCCCACTGCTCCTAAATATCTCCTCTTTATACTTACAATTCAAGCACTAGATGACAGAGGTTCTGCCAAAGTGTATTTATAAGAATTTAAAAATATAAAACCACATGAGCATGAATATGGGATCTCATGTATAGTGAGTGCGATACATGTTTTCTTGTGATTTGGTAGATGTAGTATAAATAGGTAGCTATCCATGAGTTAAATCTAGAAGGAAGTTGGCTTAGTTCCAAAATCTGGGTATTTGGGGTTATTATTTAGTTGTTATTGACACAGTTGAGGATTTGGCTCAGAGAGTCAACAGAGAGAGCTAGATCTTACTTAGTAGCCTAAGGCGGGGAACAAAGCAGCTGTAAATAGTTTAGCAATCAGTACTTCCTATTTTCAATAAGTGTTTCCAACAAGGAATGAAAACAAGCCCTCGTAAACAAAAATGACTAACATCCATGGAGCCTGACAATTTATAAAACACTTTCACATTTATTATTTTATTTAGACATACCAACTGCCTTGGAAATACATAATGATGAGAGATGATAATGCCACTTCTATAAATAAGAGAATTAAAGCCTTAGACACTGAAAGCCTGGTGCAGGGTCAGCTGGGGTGGACAGGGAGAGAAAAGCAAGAATACGGAACAAGGACCTTTGGAGTCCATACCTAGTGCTTTCTGCAATGTGTCAATACCACACTGCTCCTCAAACAGTGGGCCTTTCAAAAAGTTTAGATGGCTGCATCTAAAGATTCCACCTCTTCTCTTCCTACCCCCTTTTGAAATAAGAAATGTCATAGAGACTCTATTACTTATTAACATAATTGGCAGCAAAGGCAGAGCCTTGCTTCTTTTCTTGAACTTGAAAAGGTAATTTAACAAATAAATTTCAAAAAAACTGAGAAGAGTAGCTGAACCAGGTCTTATGTTTCTAATAGAATCATAAATGCCAGAAAGTGCTGGGAATGATTTATTATCCTGTTACTGTAAGTGACTGGGAAGCTTTCAATGGAGTCCTCGATAATTTCTAGCAGCTGCATTAAATGAAAATCTCTATTAGCTATTACATAGTCATCATTCCATTTTTTTTCTTCAAATCAGCCTGAACACCTGATGGGAATTTGGAGCTGTTTGTTTCTGTGGGTGTTCACCTCAGGGCTGGCCTCTGAAGATAAACACACAAACAAACCCAAGTCCGAGTGGCATGATAGTGGTCACATTAGCTGTTCAGGATTAATAGATGCCTACCTACTTATCACAGGACATATATCTGATTGAAGAAATAGGTTTCTTCAGCAAACACTATTTCATTAAAAGGACAGAAACTGAGACAGAATGAAATTGTGTTCTGAATTGAGAGCCCTTCCCCAGCTCCATTCTACCCAACCCTATATCCAAATTCAGCAGTTGTTCACCCCTCATAAGAACAGTCCCAATAACAAACTACACATAAATCTGCTGTAAATTGCTAACATATCTTCTGTTTATTCTAATTTTCACAGTAGAAAATAGCTCCAAGGACTCACTCTCTCATAACCAGATGAGTAATAACACCTTATGTGAGCAAGTGGCAAGAGTCAAAAGCAGATATCACTAAATCCTGGAACACAACTCTGGTTTTATATTTTGGGAGCTAGTTTGGCAGGTATGTGTTGAGTGCAATTGGATGTGGGAAATGAGGAAAGACGACTACTTAGAAGATATGACGACTGTATTTGAGCAAATCCCGGAGGAGAAGAAGCAGAGCGAGAGGCAGAGAGGCAGTTGCTGGTAACAAAAAATGTTTAAGTAGGTAAAATAAGGCAGAATTTTCAGAGAAATAAATTTTGTAGGTTTTAGTAATGGATTAATATAGTAGTATGGTTTCTTGCTTGAAAACTTGGATGGACTGTATGCGTGCTCACCAGCCTGCAGTGAGTGCAGAACACTGCGGATGGCTCGTCGAAACATGCAAGAAAGACATACACAGAGACAAGCAGTTTCTGTAGGGAAGTAAGAACGGAATGGCCACTCTCTCTAGTGGGGAATGCCCTGTTCCTCTACCCAAGTAGGTTTTTCTTAAGAAAGCAGACTCAGTTTGTGGATTCACAGTCTGGCAGAAAGGATCAAAGGTGAATAGGTGACTTACAAAGATTCTAACAGAACTCCTGCTGTGATTCTGGGCAGAGATTGGAGTTTTATCATATGAAAGGACTACAGGTTCCAAAGGTTTCCTGTCTGTGCCTTCAAATTCCAAGTTAATAACATCCTCCAGCAAACAGATCTCACAAGATCTTGCATATTCTATGTCCCAGGCCTGATTACCCCGGGGGGTCTGCCGTCTCTGGTCTGGGCTGCACCCTTTAGCTATTTCCACAGGCAGGAGACAGAGGCAGCCAGGAGACTTGGATTTCTCACATCTAAGTACAAAGACTCAGGCTTTGACAAAGCCGAGGGGGCAGGGGTTGATGTCGATCACCCCTTCATTTCCACAGCCCCGTGAGTCTCTTCCCTGTGGCATTCCCATGTGATTACATCTGTCTTAGGTTCATTCTCTTTCCTAGAGAATTGTTACCCGTCATTGACTGCCAATCATGCAAAAGGGAGCCAGGCATTTGAACAGGCAGCGTTCATGCCAGGGAAGTAAGTTTTGTCTCCTTAGTGGCTCCTGGTCCAGAGGTCTCTTACTCAGCCTAAGTCACGGGGGGTTACAGCTTCCTGAGACCAGGCAGGGCGGTCCCCAACAATAAACTTTCTTTCTGGAGGAGATGGGTAAATCAAGAGAATATTAAAAGTTACATTATATTTTATAAATCTATATGCTTATATACTTACCTTATCTGCTCCCACTTGATTTTCTTTGTCCATGTTACTTTCTCTGCCTGAAATTATTTCCCTCCAGAACTTCACATGATTTACTTCCCTACTTTGATTTTTTGATAAAATGTCATGACATCAGAGGGCTTTTATACCACACAATGTAAAATAAAACTTCCATCACCTGTTATTCTCTTACCCTGCTTTATTTTTCTTCAGAGCACCTCCACTTATTATTATATTTTGTTCATTTATCATCCCATCACTGCCACATTGTTTGATGTGGAATGACATGCATTTTGTCCACTTCTGCATTACCGATATATAGAACCATACCTGCGTCATGAGGGGTGCTCAGTAACTGTTGAGAGAATGAACAAGTCCCAGAATAGTGTTAAAATGGCAGTTGTAAACAGATGTGTGTAGAAGGCTCCTGGCTTAAGAATCAAATTAGTGAGTTATTCTCATATAAGTAATACTTGAAGCCATAGGCTCTGGAGAAAGTATAGAGTAAAAAGATAACAGGGATTTGGACAAGAGATGGGAAGATTCCAACATTCAAAAGCCATGGAGAAGAGAAGCTTGCAATGGAAACAAAGAAGAAACGGATTTAAATGTAGGAAGGAATCAAGAGAAAGCAGTGTGAGCAAGAAAAGGCATTGAAAGATACAGAGAGGTCAAGGAGACCAAGTTTGAAGTGCATCCAGGGGAAAGAGTGTTACTGAGGTCCCTGGGGACCACAGGAAGACTGCTTTGTCGGGGCGACACGCTAAAGGGTGTATTGGTGTGTGTGGAAGTGTGACTGGGAGATGAAAAGTGGGAAAGAGCGTGTTGCAAAACTCTTTGAGATACTTGGCTGAGGAAGGTGATGATAGGAGATCAAGGTTCAGATACATTTTTTTGAAACTTTGGTTTAATTTTTTTCGTGTATATAAAAGTCAGTGGGAAAAAGAAACTTGAGATGACAAGCCTGAATATACATTAGATAAAGAAGTTACCAGAATAATTTTCCTGAGATAGGAAAAATGATGAAATTTAAAGCCAAAATGAATCTAAAGGAGAGACAGCATCTCTACATTAACCAGAGGGGAAGAGAATCCAAATGTAGATAAGTTTGTGTGCTTGGTGAGAGAAGACTGGGGCATTTTCATTTAGTGGCTTCTATTTTTCTCTAAAGAAAAATAATGTTATCTGCTGAGAGCAAAATGATATAAGTGGGAATTGAAAGGATGGAGATAAATGGAAAAGGTGAAAAAGCCATTGTGGAAGGTAGTGGTATAAGTTGGCCAATGAAAGTAGAAAATGTATAGAATAGAGGAGAGAGGCCACTTGACTTTGGTGTGCACCAGCTTATAAAGAAATCATTCTGCTCTGTTGCATCAAGAACTTTGCCCAACTCCTCGGTGATGGGCTCAGGGCAGGAAGCTGGATTCCTCCAGGATTGGAATTTGGTGAAAAGCTTGTGACAAAAAGAGTAATGAGCTAGGGAGTTTAAGGTGTTGGACCAATTGCAACAATGGACCATGAAATCCATGCTGATGTGGGAAGGAAGTGAAGAGAGAAGAGGTCTTAGGAATTCATAGACAAGAGGGGAGTCAGTGGTCAGGCAGTTTGAAAGAGGCCAGAGACACACAACAGTGGGGATAGTTGGGCAAGTACTTGGAAGGAAAAGAGATTGTTTTTATAAGCATGGGATCTTTGAATTAGTGATTTGTGGTGAGGTGGACAGTTACGTGGACAGTTATGTTTTCTAACAAAGCCAGCATGCTCAGAGCCAGACAAGCATCATGACCTAGCATGAGGACATTTGTCATAAAACCTAGGCCAGGAGTGAGCCTGAAGTGAGGATGAAGAGGCTTCATCCATGAGTAGAAAATGGGTGCCAAGGTGAGCTTTGGCATAGGTGGGCAAGTTAATTAAAAAGGAACAAGCAGCAAGCACAATGCTCTCCTACTTTCTGGCACTACTTGGGGCAGAAGGCCAGCTGGAGGCTGAGGGCCAAGTATGCATCATGTGAGGCTCTTCTTAGACCTGGGCACACCTGTGCCTCCTGACCTGTGGTTCCAGGTGGCAGGCAGCTCCAAGGGAGTGAATGCTGTTCTTTACCATCAAAGAATTATGTGCCAAATCATCCAACCTTGGGTCTGTTATATGAGGACTTGGTGCCCCAAAGAGAGACGGCAGAGAGCTACAGTTTCTCGTAAAGATTGCAGAACTCATGAAGAACAAGGAATGGACTATTCTAAGTTTGGTTTCTGTTCAGTAGCAAACAGGGCCACCTGTCCATTGCCACTGCAGCAACAGGAGGTTTGAAAGACAGCAGCAGGAAACAGAGGAAAAAGACTTTAAAAGGAAAATGTCATGTCACCATTCACAAATCCATATTATTTGACAGTTTCTCTTTATGTCACAACAGTTGTTTAACATGACAAACACTGACTTCCGTAATAATGGACATAAGAGGATGCAACACCAGAAAATAAACAGTATTGTCCCCTGGCAAAGGAACACATTCACTCAGCAAGGAATAGGACCCTGGGATCTGTTTGTGGCCAGTGGTTTTCAGACTACCCCTGGTGGTGGTCTGGCCCTTGTTTCCGTCAGGGTCCAGTAACAGAAAGCAGAACACATGAAACTCAATTGAGCAGGGAGGTATTCAGTGTGTGGCATGAAATGTCTTGCTCATTCACTGAGAGATCTGGCAAAACAGGTTGAACTTTCAGAGACCTGCACCATGGAACTGGGACCACCAACAGGTCCTGTTTCAGACCCTAGGAGCTGCCACCAGTCTGAGTCAAAGCCACTAAAATCAGGGAGGCACTACAGTCAGACAATGACTAGTTCTGGGATGCTGCCTTAACCAGGAAGCCACACCATGCCTGCCTAGGTGACCAGCACTAACATAGATGACACTTTTCCTGTCTCTGGGTATCTGAGACAACAAATACTTTTATCCTTGAACTCCTGATAATGTTTCTGCAGAAAAAATCAAGCACCTTTATGACAATGATGATCAAGAGGAGTAATAGCAGCAGCTGCAGCAGCACAGTGGCTCGTGTGTGTGACACACGATGGGCCAAGGTTGGGCCTGGCAGGGTTGGTGGTTTGAGGATCCCACAGAACTGTGTCTGTGAAGAGATGGTAAGTCCAACATTGGCCTGGGTGAGAGGTGGGAGCGGTGGAGTGAGGAAGAGAGTAGGGAAAGCGATGAGGCAGTCTGTTCTCAGTCCTGGGACTGCAGTGGACAGGACCTTCCTGGAATTTTGAAAGCCATGTGTCTTCACACTTCACTTACTGCCTTGTCACATCTATGGTCAAATTGGTGGTGAGGCAGGGAGCGGTCATAGCCATTGAAAGGTCCACAAAAGGGCCATTCCGTTACTATAGTTAGATGTGGTGAAACAAAAAAAGCTGCAGCACAACACACATGAACACTGCAAAGATTGGGGATGGGGTGGGTTGGAACACACAGGCCATGGGGATCATGCAAAGGAAGGCCCAGTCTGCAGAGGATGTCGGCATTTGCTCCTAGTGCTGGGAAAGTCACAAATGCCTGCTATTGTTCATTTTAGCACAATCATAAGCAGTAGTAGAATGGAACAAAATAAGTGGAAAAATGGCACCAAATTCTATTTCAGAAAAACTCCACTGAGAGTTTTATTCAACATTTACCAGTCACCTACTATGTGCAAGTTGTCGTAACAAGCAAAATAAAATGTGCCACCTGTGTCACCTCAAGAAATGAAGACATTCATTCATCTTGTCATAGCCATTAGCAGGATGAATTTAAAGGACACTATTTTTTCACATTCTTTTTTTTCTCAACATTTAAAAGAAAAGGCTTCTTGTCTCAAATCAACAAGTTGTTATGTATTTAAATTTTTTAATTAAATTTATTGGGTGATAGGGCTAATAATTATATAGGTTTCAAGTGTTAAATTCTATAGTACATCATCTGTGTATTGCACTATGTGTTTACCACCCAAAGTCGAATCTCCTTTCATTGTCATGTATTTGATTCCCTTTACTTTCTACTGCCTCCCTTCTCCCATCTCCTTTTCTCTCTGGTAAGCATAGTACTGTTTTCTGTGTCTATGAATTTCTGTTTGTTGGTCTTGCTTGTTAATTTGTTGCTTTTGGTTTTATACCCCACATGTGAGTGAAATCCTATGGCCCTTGAGTCATTCTGTCTCACTTATTTGGCTTAGCATGATATTCTCAAGATCCATCCACGTTGTTGTAAATGGCAGTGTTTCATCTTTCCTTGTGGCTAGGCAGTATCCCATTGTGTATGTGTACCATATTTTCTTTATCCAGTCGTCTATCAAAGGACACTTCAGTGGTTTCCATGTCTTGGCCATTTCGGTGTGAATAATGCTGCAATGAACATGGGGGTACATATATTCTTACAAATAAATGTTTTCAAGTTTTTTGGCAGAGACCCAGTAAGGGGGTTACTGTGTCTATTCCTAATTTTTAAAGGAGCCTCCATACTGTTTTCCACAGTGGCTGTACTAGTTGACATTCCCACCAGCAGTGAATGACAGTTACTTTTTCTCCAAGACCTCTGCAACACTTGTTATTACTTGTTTTGTTGATAATGGCCTTTCTAACAGGTGTGAGGTCACATGTCATTGTAGCTTTGATCTGCATTTCTCTAACAGCTAATGAAGTTGAGCATCTTTTCATATATCTGTTGGCCTTTTGTATGTCTTCTTGGGAGAAGTGTCAGTTCAGGTCCTCTGCCCATTTTTAAATTGATTTGTTTTTTGTTGTTGAGTTACCTGAGTTATTCATACATTTTGGATGTTAGCCCATTATCAGAGAGGTGTTTGGCAAATGTCTTCTCCTATTTGGTTCACTGCCTTTTTGTTTTGTTGATGGTATCTTTTGCTGTGCAGAAGTCTTTTAGTTTGATATAGTTTTATTCGTTTATCAGTGTAGAGTCCCTCCAGCAGTGAATGAAGATTCCTTTTTTCCACAACCTCTCCAATACTTGCTATTATTTGTCTTTTTGATTATAGCCATTCTAACAGATGTGAGGGGACATCTCATTGTACGTTAGACTAACTAGTAAAATTCAGCATGAAATTAGACTGATATTTGCCCCCATACACAAAAAATGAACTCAAAATTAATTAAGGACCTAAATATGACTTGAAAGAATAAATTAAATATAAGAAAACATAGGTACTAAACTTACAAACCTTGGTCTGAGAGAGGAGTTTATGAATTTGATCTTGAAGGCAGGGAAACTGAAAGCAAAAATAAATGAATGAGACTTTATCAAATTTAAAACCTTCTGCAAAGCTAAAGAAACCACCAACAAGACAAAAAACTAAGCAACCAAATGGGAGAAGGTATTTGCAAACAACACCTCTGATAAGGCATTAATATCCAAAATCCATAAAGAACTCATACAACTGATCAGCCAAAAAAAGGAAGCAATCCAAATAAACAATGGGCAGAGGACCTGAACAGACACTTCTCTCAAGAACACCTACTAGTTGTCAACCAATATGTAAACAGAAAAGGCTCCATAATTTTATGTGCTCACTAGGTATAAAGGTTTAAAAGTTCTATAGCATTGCACAGTGAGAAACAGAAAAAAAAACCAACTATGTCACTTTACCCAAGGATGTGAGAACACCAGAGAGAATTAGTAATACACATTTCAATTGGCAAACGCCTAGTAGAATAGAGGGCACACAGTAACACATTTCTAACTGCAAAGGGAAATATACAAAATAAATGCTATTGTACCTAAGAGAAATGAAAGATTTCTTCAGTTAGGAGACCTGGAGGAAGTTTTTAAAGTGGAGGTAAGATTTAAATCTTGAAGAAAGAGCAGAACTGACTCTGACAGAACGAAAAAAGAATATGATTATTCTGAGTACAGGAAACAGTGAAGGGAAAACATATATGGGAGGTTCTGTGTCATGTTTGAATAAAATAAGGGTTTATAGGGTACTCACAGTAAGATGATTTATTAAAAATAGAACTTCAAATAGCTGAACAAGTAAGGATCTTATTATAAAAAGCCACGCATGCCAAGAGAATTAATTTGAAATATGTTCTGGAGGCACTGGGAATATTGACATTCCAAATGAGATCAGTTTAATATTGTCTAAAATCAAGTGCATATAATTATAGACTTTTCAGAAACTTGATAACAGATTGATCATTTTAAAACTAAAGTAAGAGCTAGATTTTTAGAACTTTTTTTCCCTTTTTATTTTTATCTGTGTAATTTACTATATTGAAACACACCCTCACCCTGGCTGGCATGGCTCAGTGGACTGAGTGCTGACCTGCGAACCAAAGGATTGCCGGTTCAGTTCTCAGTCAGGGCACATGCCTGGGTTGCAGGCCAGTTCCCCAGTAGGGGCTGTGTGAGAGGCAACCACAAATTGATGTTTCTCTCCTCTTTTTCCCTCCCTTCACCTCTCTAAAAATAAATGAATAAAAATTTTGTTTTTGAAAAAACAACACACCCTCCACAAAGGAGTGCTTATGCTTTAGGCAAAACATCTACAAATATGACTAGAATATTTGGTATATGCCTGAATAAATATCTCTTGACTGTTTTCAAAGATAAAATAAATTTGAAAGAGAAAAATGTATTCTAAAACTACAAAGTGGGTATGCAAACAGAATTGCCTCGATGTATCTGGCTCTTAAGATGGAAGGTGAAGGAACATAAACTGGAGGCCATAAAAAGAGAAATGGTCAGCTCACCAAACAACAAACAAGAAAACAAAACAAGTCTCAGAGAGGATGTGGGAGCAGAGAGGAGGTATATAAAGTTGCTGCATTATCCAGTTCTGAACAAAAAATACAAGGCATGAAAAAAAATCCAGGAAGTGTGGTCCACACAAAGGAAAAATGTAGGCAATAAAAACTGCTTCTGAGAGGGCCACAATGTTGTATTTAAAAAATCTTGAAACAGCCTTTGTACATCTATTCAAAGAACTAAAGAAGACTATGCTAAAAAAGGTAAAGGTATTATGACAATGTCCCCACAAATAATAAATATAAATAAAGATATAAAAATTATAAAAATAAGAGATCTAAGTGGTAATTTTATTGATAAAATCATAATAACTAAAATAAAAAATTCACTAAAGGGATCAACAGTAGATTTCAGCTAGAAAACAAATAAGTGAACTTGAGTATAGACTGATACAAGTTGCATAATATGGAAAACAGAAAAGAGAATGAGAATCAAGAAACATGGAAAAAACCTTTCAGCCATTATGTACTTCAACATACATGAACTGGGGGTCCCAGAAGAAAAGAAAAGAGAAAGAAGCAGAGGAAAATTAGAAAAAAAATAGTGACTGAAATATTTGATGAAAAATATTAATCTACCTATCTAACAAGCTCAATATATTCCAGTACATAAATGCAAATAAAGTCATATATATTTTACTATATAAATTTTACCATTATATATATATTTACCATTATATATATATATATATAATAGTAAAAATATTGAAAGACAGAGTAAATCTTGAAAGCAGCAAGAGAAAATGACTCATTACATACAAGGAAACCCAAATAAGATTAATAGATGATTTTCCATTAATACAATTGAGGTTAGAAGGCAGTAGGAACAATGTCCAGAAAAAGAGCTAAATGAAATGGAAGTAAGCAATTTACCAGACATAGAGTTTTAAAAAATGGTTACAAGGATGCTTAAGGAGCTTCATGAAAACATGAAAGCTTGAAAGAGGACACAGAAACAAAATAACCAGTCATAAAAGAATTCACTATCTGAAATGCAGAGTACACTGATGGGATGAACAGTAGGTTGGACGAAGCAGAGGACTGACTCAGCAATTTGGAGGACAAGGTAGCAGAAAACTCCTAATAAGAGTAGCAAAAAAAAAAAAAAAGAAATAGAAAGTAAATGAAGATTGTTTAAGGGATCTTTGGGACAACATGAAGTACAACAGCATTAGCATTATAGGGGTACCAGAAGGACAAGAGAGAGAGAGCAAAATATCAAGAACCTATTTGAGGAACTAATGACTGAAAACTTTCCTAACCTGGTGAAGGAAAAGGGCACAAAAGTCCAGGAAGTTCAGAAAGCCCCAAACAAG